>CAXHSM010001376.1:20912098-20934409 GCA_964019185.1 Maratus speculifer | reverse complement strand
GATCCAGGATAAAACAGGTTTTAAACAATCAGTGATCTCATAAACTGAATGAAACATTTGGAAGGTTTTTTTTCACAATAACATTTAGCAATCATATCATATATATTATAAAGCAGAAGTTCTGAAACTTCCAAACGAGTGTTTTCAAAAACTACCCGATGGATTTTTTTGCCGATTGTATCATTCGATAGGAAATATTTTTGCGGAGGTTTATGATACAAATATACAGGGATAACTCTGATTTTTCGTACTAAATTTCGTATTTTTCGGTTATTTTTGACGGAAGGGTTGCAACAACTAATTTTTTGGCGATAATTATATTTCAAAAAAGAAATGAAATGCTTTCTCTAATGGAAAATAATATAAACATTTCGAAAAAAAACCCTGTTAATTCATTGATTTAAAATAAAAAATGATAAAAAGAAAAAAATCCGTTTAATGCAAAATAATATTGTGAAAGAAAAATATTTATCTTTAACGAAAAAAAAAGAATATTTATAATATTTAAAAAGTAACTCAATGTGAAAGAAAGTTTTGAAGTGATACAATATTTGGCTATTTATTTCTTTCGAGCCAGATTAAAAGAAAACAACATCTCGAAAATTTCATTAGGTAAAACATAAGTATATTTTTTTTTCTTTATTTTTCTACAAATATTTTTAAATCTAATTTTCCCGCTATGTGTTTTACAGAAGAAACTCGCAGAATTATTTTTTTAAAAAAAGCTCTAATTGTTATTTGTACGTTGTTTGTTCAATTCGGTGTTTCAATCTACTTTTGTCGCCAATCAATGCGATTCTTAAAAAAAAAAAAAAAAAAAAAAAAAATACAAGACGGAGCGATGTTTCCAAGAACTATTTTCTCTCTCTCTCTCTTTTAATGAGTGAGAGCAATTTTAGGAAAAAATTTTACATTTAACTTAAATACATATATAGCAGTTAATACCACAAAAATGAATAATATTGAAATTTTAGGGTAAATGTTTTTCCACATACATAGATATTGTAAAATAATTTAACTGCAACTTAAAAAAATTTTTTTTGGCGCATATATTTTATACGCACTACATTGGTGCGATTTGTCTCTTACGCCAATACCATATATACATCTGGGTAATTAACTGACGCCAAATTGTCATTATTTTGCTTGATATGGCAACCCGGATGTTATTGTCTATTTATTAGCTCACAGGCTATCATAGCCTGAGAGCTTATGTGCCCGTCCGTTCTGTATGTATGTTCGTATGTACGTAACGCGATAACTCATGATAAAAATATCCGATCCACTTGAAATTTTGTATGTAGGTATATCCTGACAAGGCGCTTCCCTGATTAGTTTTTGGAGTTCATTCGATATGTATAAGAGGGGGAACGGGGGGCTCATGCCCCCCGTTAGTTGATATAGATGGGATTTTCATGCAGAATTAAGTTTTCAAAATTTAGATTAGGATCATTCTGATGAGGCGATTCCGTGACTGTTATTAGGTGTTCATTGATTAAGTATAAATAGGGGGAACAGGGGTTCTAATGCCCCCCCCCCGTTAGTTGATATAAATGGGATTTTCATGCAGAATTAAGTTTTCAAAATTTAGATTAGGATCATTCTGATGAGGCGATTCCGTGACTGTTATTAGTTGTTCATTGAATAAGTATAAATAGGGGGAACAGGGGTTCTAATGCCCCCCCCCCGTTAGTTGATATAAATGGGATTTTAATACAGAATTAAGTTTTCGTTCAAAATTTAGATTAGGATCATTCTGATGAGGCGATTCCGTGACTGTTATTAGGTGTTCATTGAGTAAGTATAAATAGGGGGAACAGGGGCTCTAATGCCCCCCCCCGTTAGTTGATATAAATGGGATTTTCATGCAGAATTAATTTTCGTTCAAAATTTAGATTAGGATCATTCTGATGAGGCGATTCCGAACTGTTATTAGGTGTTCATTGAATAAGTATAAATAAGGGGAACAGGGGTTCTAATGTTCCCCCCCCCTTAATTTATATAAATGGGTTTTTCAAGCAGAATTTTCAGATTTCGTTCAAATCTCTGAATAGTTTTGGAAGTTTAATGGTTAAGTATAAAAGAGGGGGATAACTCTTTTTAAATTATATAAATGCTAAATGGGTTTTTATTAAGAATTATCTAATTTGCTCTGAATTTTGGATATAGATTTTTTATATGATAAAGCAAGTCTTTGATAGTATAGGAGGTTCAATGATTAAGTATAAAAAAAGAGAAAAGGGGAGAGCTGTTTCCCCTTCTTAATTTTTTTTTTCGAACGGAATTAACCCTTGAAAATATAAAGCTTTAATGTACAATTAGTATTTGTAGCCTGTGAGCTCAATGCCTTCAGTTTAACTGGGCAGTATTCTTTATTAATAAATTGTCTATTTACAATTTTTTTCTTTTTTTCCCCAATTATATAAACTATTTTAATCTAGGCACATTTGTCATTGCGCCACATTTGCGCGACTGCGATAAAATGGCGATATGATGCCTCACTTGGTAACCTGGCTGTTGTTTATTTATTAATAAATTTTATTTTTTTATTTTATTTTTTAAAGGATAAAAATAGTTTTGTTTTATAAAAATTAACCAAACATTTTAAAATTTATTGTTATTTTCTATTTAAAATAACAGAAAATAATTTTAAACTATATATGTAACTGGTATTTGAAAACAAAATTTTCTCCGAATCGGCATCAGCAGAAAAAAAATGTGGTGCGTATATGTCATGTATACATTTTTTTCACTATACAACAGTATTTAAACATGCTGTATAAATAACGATTATTGTTTTTTCCAAATATGTTAGGCACAGATATTATATACACACTGAGGTATCTGACTATCGCCAAAACGGTGTTATTTTGCCTGATATGATAACCCAGCAATAGTTGTTTCTATATTAATAAATTGTTTATTTACTTTCAATTTCTTTTTAGAAATTCTATAAATTGTTTTGTGCTATAATAATTTTTTTTATTTATTAATATTCTCGTTTTAAAATAACGAAACTAATTTTTAAAAATGCACATTTCTTCGCTATTCTAAAACGACGATTTTGCTGCATTGGTATTGGAAGGAAATCTTGCAAATCCGGGTTTGTGCTGGAGTTTTTTGTGAAATATGATATTTTCAAATGTAAATTGAGTGCTACTTGATTAACACGTCGGCCAGTTTCGCCAAACTATTCAAATTTACATAAATTCATTTTAAATAACGAAAGAACAATAAACATAAATAAAAAATACAAGTTAAAAGTCGAATTAAAAAGCAGTTATGACGTAAAAAAATACGTGTATCACGTATAATATCAATTGCTATCATACTTACGATCATCGATTATTGACATTTATTCCTATAATCTACTATTAATTTTTTTTGTCGACAGAATAATCAAGTAGTACCGCACTTTGTACAAACTCCAGTTAATATTACAAAAATAGAGCCAAATAACTAAATTTAGGTGCAAATGCACACACCTATGTTGTAAGAAAGAGGCACAAATGCCATATATGCACCACGTTGGAGTGATACATTTCTGGCGCCACTTTAACGGAAACTTCGTTTTTAAATGACAGATACATTTCTATTTTCTATTTTACTTTTCTATGTATAGAGCATAACATTTTGTATCATTCTAAAATGCAAATAAAAGTAAATAAATAGTTCATTAAAAAATTAAAAACAAAGCTGGATTACCATAAGAGGCATAAAATGTTCATTTTGTTTCAATCACGCCAACGTGATTCGTATATGACATCTGTATCGAAAAATAAATTTCACACATTCAAAAAACATTCACCTTATTTTTCTAAGGAAAACTATTTAACTTTATTTATTCTGCTTCATTCCAAAAACGGAACACTGTAATAGATTTGTCAAGAGCAGATGTACGTTGCGAAATATAATATAATATTGATAGAGGATGTATTAAGGTTTCCACAGATACCCATATCCTCAATTTGAGAGGTTTAGAGTTCAAAAACTATCAAATGAAAATGAATCACTTGAAAATTGTTTAAATTCAATGGTCAATCTCTGCGATCATAATGCTAATCCATTCGATCCATCCAATCCAATGCATCCAATGCGAATCCATATCCTATTTTAGAAGTATGGTGAATAGACAATATTTAAATTGCTTTTTTCATAATTGCCTCATTTATCTATCAAACTCTACAATAAATGGTCAACTGAAATATTTTTTTCTTAAAATCCATAATTTTATCGAATGCATAAGCTGATACAACAACATAATATTTTATTATTATTTTAATAAATTTTGGCGTCAACGGGACTTGATTCCATTGTTGTTGTTTTTATTTTTGGCTCTGTTTTGTTTTTTCTAGCTGGCTGAGTTTTGCACTGATGAAGAATCTCGACAGTAGATTCGAAACAGCTGTTTGCTAACTTTTAATGTATTTTTGGTGCATTTATAATCGTTGGTTTTCTATCTTTAAATACAATGGCGTTTTGTATGATTTTCAGAAATGTGAAAGAGCATTCGAGGTGAAGTTGCTTTAAAAAACACAATCATATTCAATACTTTGTTTGATTCATGTTTTGTTTTGAAAAATAGACCAGCGCAGCGGGCTTAGCCTGCTAGTATATTATAAAGCAGAAGTTCTGAAACTTCCAAACGAGTGTTTTCAAAAACTACCCGGTGGATCTTTTTGCAGATTATATCATTCGATAGGAAATATTTTTGCGGAGGTTTATGATACAAATATACAGGGATAAGTATGATTTTTCGTACTAAATTTTGTATTTTTCGGTTATTTTTGATGAAAGGGTTGCCAGTAGTTATTTTCTGGCGAAAATTATCATTACTAAACAAATTAAAAATTATATATCTGTTAGAAATATTGCAAACATCTTGCAAATAAAAACAGAAAATAACTATTGATGATAATAATAATAATAATAAAGAAAAACCATTTAATGAGGCATGATATTATAAAAAATATCTATCTTAAAAATAAAAGAAATATTTGTAATGCTTAAAAAATAACTTAACGTGAAATATTACATTTGATGCAACATTTGGCGACTTATCCTTGCGTTAGAATAAAATAAAAATAACTTGAAAATTTGATTAAATGAATTTTGAACGATATTTATTTTCCTTTCTATTATTTTCTTTCTCTTTTTTATCAAATTTCGATAGTATTTAACTTACTCCAGAAAAAGGCAGATCTAATTATAAAAGTAATTGTGAGTATATATTTGTTTCTTTGAGATTTTTTTTTTTTTTTTACTTTTGTCGGCAAAGAATTAAGCCAAAAATACATATGTCTAACATTAGGTCGCAATAATGTTGTTTTTTCCAAAAGAAGATAATTTTGGAGTATTTTTTAGTATTCAATTGTAAATTCAATAAACATAAGTTAATTAAATTTTAGCTTTAGTGTGAAATTCTGCCACACACATATGTATTGTAAAATAATGTCATTCTTTTTCAAAAGTTTTTCACCGCAATTTTGAAAATTGTAATCAACAAACATGCTTTTATGCGCCATTTTGTCAAATTCTCTTCCAGAGTAAATTAGTTTTAAAATTTACAAACTGAACAAGGAAATCCATGCAATTTAAATAAAATTTATGCAATTTCGCGTTATTACTATCGATAAATTCAACATTTTGAAATAAAAATTGCCTGCTGAAAAAAAATGGCACAGATGTCATATATGCACCACATTGGCGCGATTGCAACAAAACGTCGATTTTATGTTCATATGGTAGCTCGGCTATTGTACATTTATTAATAAACTATTTACTCTTATTTATTTTTTTAAATGATGTAAATTGTTTTATTTTATAATTATTAACAAAACATTATTTATTTTTATTTCCTTTTTAAAGTAATAGAAAACAATTAAAATATATATATGTAACTGATATTTTAAAATGAAGTTTTCGCCAAATTGGCGTAAAAAAGGGGGAAAAATGCACAAATGTGGTGCACATAAGGCATTTGTGCCAAAATATTTTACAAGTTTGTTTTAATTAGCCATTTCTTCTTCAATTTTCTTCATATTTTTCCTGTGTTAGATAATATTTAAAATGATATTGGACTAATCTCCAATAACTGAGCACCGCCAAATAGCATATTTACTATATTATTGAAAGTTTTATTGGCACAGATATTATATAACACCGAGGTAACTAATAGGCTTTAAATTGGCATTATTTTGTCTGAGATATATTAACCCGACTATTAATATTTATTTATAAATAAAATGCTTATTTACTTTATAAATTGTATAAATTGTTTTGTTATATACTTATTAATTAAACTTTTTCATAAATTTTTATTACTATTTAAATAACAGAAAATAATTTAAATATACACATGTAACTGATATTCGAAAACAATGTTTCCGCCAAATTAGCATAAAAAAATATCGCGCCAAACTCGGCACATATGACATCTTTGCCTTTTTGTTTATGTATTAAGGAGATTTCTAGATCATCAACGAGATCATAGAAAATTTGTCAGATTATTTTATTTGAGATAATTAAATTTATGGTTTTTCATTATGAAAAAAACGAAGAAAGGAAAATTTACTTTTGAACTACAGAATTACGACTGCTTGGCGTTATTTTTAAAAGGCGATTTTTTAATTATTTGTTTACTTTTTTTGTTTACATTATTATAAACATTTTTCCATTTTTATATACGCCTCACCTTGGCGCGTTTTTTAAAATCTGACATGAGTTTGGCAAACACTGCGTTTTCAAATACCAGTTACATGTTATATTCTTTTTAATTATTTTCTATTATTTAATTATTTTCTATTATTTTAAAAAGGAAACAATAATAAATAAGTGAAGTTAATTTAATAATTATAGAACAAAACAATAAAGAAAGAAAAAAAATAAAGAAAAGTAAAGAAACAAAGTTTATTAGTAAATAAACAACAACAACCAGATTACCACGCAATCCATAAAATCACAATTTTGTTGCAATCGCACCAACGTGATCCATACATGACACCTGACCAAAATATTATTGGCTATATTGTTATTTATATTTTTTAATATTATTTGGTACTACTTGATTATCCCTTCGACCAAAAAAACTGCCGCCAAAATAAAAGATTAAATGCCAATAATGGATGATCGTAAATGCCTCATTCATTTGAAATTAAACATGTTACATGCGTTTGTTACGTCATTAACTACTTTTTAATTCGACGTTTTATTTGTATTTCTATTGATATTTCCGTAATTTATTGATTCTTTGGTTATTTAAAATAAAAGTTATATTCGTTTGGTATAATATGGTGAATCGTTTTGCAATATATATAATTTGGCGAAATTGATCCATGGAATAATAAAGTAGTACCTATTATTTATTAAAATTCTATCTCGATATTTAAGTTGACAGAAGTGGCGTACTTTTCAAGTCTCCGTAGAGGCATTCGCCAAGTTGTAGTTAATTCTGTGTTTTAGCCTTATTATGTATTTTTCATCTGTAGTTATTTTACTATCCCTAAAAAAGCAATATTTGCAATGCGCAGGAAAAATATTCGGAATATCAATGATATAGAATTAAAACAAAAATATTTGCAATTAATTTATCAATCATTCCAGGTTAAAAAAAATACTTTAAAATTGGCTAAGAAAAAAATATACATTAAAGACCGACGATTTTGTTTATGATGTTTATGTTGCAGTTTTAATTAACATTAAGCCCTATCAACAGAATTTTATCAAAAATTAACTATTAAATACTACTTCATTACCACGTCGAACAAAGAAAAAAAAAACTATCGCCAAGATATAAGATTAAATGGCAATAATAGATGATTGTAAACTTCACTTTCATTTGACAATAAACACGAAATAAGTCTGATACATTTGTAACAAATCGTCGTAAGCAATACTAATGTTTGACGCCAAAAATCATAATGGAATTGATTACAAGCTGAAGGTTTATTTTTCTACAAAATTTAGAATCAAGATTATTCCCGATTTAACAGCTACATGTTTGCAACTGCAGGGCTGCCACAGGCGACTATTTTTTTAACTCTAACTGGCACCACTTTCTTTAAACAGAAATCCTGAACATACACTTTGACAACACTTGCAAGAAAAATTTATTTTGAAATTTATATTAGAAAAATAGTGGTGCGAACGAAATATAAAAATAGTCGCCTGTGGCAGCCCTGCAACTGGTTTAAAAAAATGAAGAGGCAGTGAAACTGATGTAATTTTAATTTTACCCAAATAATACAGCTTTAAAACACACCTTTTATGCTTCATTGTTCTAATAAATATGTAAGTTAAACACTCTTTTTTTACATTTTTTTTTTTTTTTTTTTTTTTTTTTTTTTTTTTTTTTTTTTTGCTATGTACTTTGCTGGAACAGACCAAAGGTAGATAGAAAACTGTAGTAGAGTTGCCAGAAGAGGACGGTTATTAAAAAATATAATGCAACATGTAATGAGATTGTATTTAGGCTACCAGATCTGCACATAGTGCAAGTTTAAATTCGGGAGTTTAAGAACTAACAAATGATAATGTGCTATTTGAAAATTAATAGAGTTTGATAATCATTGCAATACTTTCTGACAAAATAATGTGATGAGTAGCGAACATTTTGATTCCTGCTGTCACAACGGTTTCATTTTCATATCAAACTCTACTATAAACGATCAAATAACAGAGATGGTACTTAATTACCCAAATTTTGTCCAAGGCATACAATAGAGCAATATCGCAATGACATTGGCACTGGCATCGTTTTCAGCATTACGGAAGGACATTCCAGGTGATGGTCTACACTGCTTTAAAAAAGAAATTTCAAATCACCATTTTGTTTGAGTCAAGATTTGTTAGGAAAAATGGACTAGCGCAGCGGGCATAGCCTGCTAGTATTGAATAAAACATAAAACATTTGAAAGTGTTTGCTAATTGCACTAAGTATTATACTTCAAATTGCATAGATACAATTTTTAATTATGTAATTAGAAAATAGATTCATAACTTTAAAATAAAAACGTAATTACCAGATCTGTATTAAAATAAGAGAACTCCATAGTTTATTCTGGAGAGGATTTATTGGATCTTTTATTATGTCAATATTTAATTCGTTAGGAAATGAATCCACACCTTTCGTTTAAACACATTGACAGATCCCAACTCTTCCTCTCAAAAAAAAAAAGGGGGGGGGGGTTGTAAGGGAATTGTTGCATTAAGAATTGAAGAGGTCTCCTCAAGGTCAACTGAAATTTCATGGAAACAGACTATGTAGTTCCTTTTTCCTTTCATTTTTAAAATGCTTTTCGATAAATGATTTAAAACAAAATCTTGTAAGAGCAAAAATCTTTTTGCAAATAAAGTTATGTTCATTTTTATTGGAAATGCTTTTGACTTGTCTCGCAATTCAAATTCTAAGCCGTGTAACCTAGTAATTGTCAACTGAATGTGACATTTGCAATAGTTCATTATTGACATTTAATGTTATAGTCTGGCGATAATTATTTGGCTGGCAGTTATGCCAAGTAGTATAGTTTAGTGAACCAAGCAGTACAGTGAATAAACATTATCTGTATATGACTGATGGTGTATTTTGTGATTATTATTAGATAAATTCTGTTTATCTATTTAAGACATGGGTGTAAGTTTGAAATTTTGCCAAGACTGAAAATATTTTGACCCCCCCCCCACTGAATGAGAACATAAGCACGTAACTCGTATCTTTTGACCCCCCCGATCTTTTGACAAAATTTGCAAGTTTTCTACGATATTTTGCCAAAATTTGTGAGTTTTCTACGATTTTAAACCGAAACTTGTGATTTTTCTACGGTTTTTAGCCAAAATTTGCAATCTTTCTACAGTTTTCAGCATAAATCTGTGATTTTTCGATGAAATCCAAGTATTTTATATGATCTTTTGACGCAATTCGTGTCCTTTTCACGATTCTTTGACAAAACACGTCTTTTTCGCGATTCTTGGACAGAAATCTCATCTTTTTCACAATCCTTTGACAAAAATTGTGTTTTCTCTGCTATCATTTGATGAAAATCGAGGTTTTTTTTTTGCGATCATTTCATGGAAGTCGCGTTTTTTCTGCGATCATTTCACGGAAATCGCGGTTTTTTCTTGATCTTTTGGTAAAATTCGCGTACGATCCTTCGATTATTCACATCTTTATTGCGATCCTTTGACAAAAATTGTACCTATTTTGTATTTTTTGACCGGAAATAGTGTCTTTTTTGCGATTATTCGACAGAAAGTATTTTCCGCGATCCTTTAACAGAAATCGCATCTTTTCACGATGCTTTGCCAAAATTCGCATATTTTTCACGATCCTTTGATAAAAATCGCATTTTTCCTGCAATCTTTTGATGAAAACCGTGGAATTTTTTTGCGATCCTTTGACGGAAATCGCGTCTTTTTCTTGATCCTTTGGCAAAATTCGCATCTTTTCCACGATCCTTTGACAAAATTCACGTCTTTTTTGCAATCCTTTGACAAACATTGCATCTTTTTCGCGATTCTTCGACTGGAAATAGCATCTTTTTTGAAATTCTTCGACTGGAAATAGCATCTTTTTTGCAATTCTTCGACTGGAAATAGCATCTTTTTTGCAATTCTTCGACTGGAAATAGCATCTTTTTTGCGATTCTTCGACTGGAAATAGCATTTTTACTGCAACCTTTTGACAGAAATCGCATCTTTTTTGCGATCCTTTGACAGAGACTGCATCTATTTTGCATTATCTGACCAAGATGACGTCTTTTCCGCAATCTTTTAACAGGAGTCGCGTTTTCTTCACAAGCTTTTGACAAAAATCTCGCCTTTTTTCCCGCAATTCTTTGATGATATTAGAATGTTTTTCACGATCTTTCGACAAAAATAGCGTGTTTTTCATGATCCTTCGACAGGAATTGCGTTTTTTTCTGCAAGCTTTTGACGACAAACGTGACTTTTTTTGCAATCCTTTGACAGAAATAGCACTTTTTTCCCACGATCACTTCACGAAAATCATGTTTTTTTTCCAGCGATCCTTTGACGAAAAGCGTGTGTTTTTTCGTGATCCGCTTCCGTCTCGTTTCAGTCCTCGGAAATTTTTAAAAGACGGAATTCCGTGCCAGGACGGAAGAACTTGCACCCATGATTTAAGAAAAAAAATAAAACAAAACAAATTCAGTGAAAAAATAAAGTTTGATTCATTCTTGATCTGGAGGTTTGAGTTATAAACATAATCCCTATTTAGTAATAGTGGTGCCTTTTCAGAGTTGATTTTTAAGATATTATTCCAGAAACATGTAAGACAGTCTTTGAAACAATTCTGTAGTTATATAAAATGTTTTATTTATTTTTAGCATTAACATAAAATTACAAAAAAAAAAACCATAAGTTTATTAAATGGTATACATAGAATGTTGTGAAGTTAAAAACTATGCAAACATTAGAATAAAATTACCAATGTTTGTTTAGTTTAAAACTTTAAATTATTTTCCACACCTAAACTATTTATATTTAGTAAACTTGTTTTTTTTTTCTTTTTGTATTTTTTCCACGATTATATTGAACTTTTGATGATGCAAATGTCAAGCCATTTTATTATATTTACATTTAATTCATAAGGAAATGAATAGACACCTCTCATTTAAAACACTGAAAGACCAGCTCCCTTTTCAAAAAAAAGAGGTGGGTAGGATTTCTTTTTCAGGAAGGAATTTTTTTAAAGATAGTAAATTTCTAAGTTCCTTCATTACTTCTACAAATATTTGCTCAAGTGAATAAGACAAACAGCATTCCCGCAGTTCAGATTTTTATTTTTTCGCATAAAAGTTTCAAATTCAAACAACGCTCTCAGAAGAAAGAAAAAAATAATAAATACTGAAATAAGATTTATTCAATTTTGCGAAGTATATTGACAAAATAGACATATGAGCAGAGCATGAGCCTAATGGTAAATCATGATGCAAACACATTTTTTTAACCCAGTGTTACTTTATGAATGAATCCTTCAAATATTTTGTGCATTTTCCAAGCAATTGTTTTTAATTGTTTTGTTTAATTGCTGTTATGTGTGTACTTCAATGTAGTGTTGGGTCTTTCTTGCTGTTGTCATTCTCTATCATAAGTGTAAGAAGTAAAAATATTTTAAAACTGTAACTCGCTTAGTCTCAGGATCTTCGAAAAATGCATGGCAGTAGTGATGGGTGATTTCAAATTTTTAAATCGATTTAACCGATACTATGGCCAGTTTGACTTAATCGATACTATAAATTTTTTAATTGATTTCTCTAAAGGTAATATTTTCATTTACCTTCAAAAATCGAAGGTAAAACATTTGGATGTGCCAATCTCAGAATTTCTTCTTTTATCTTATACACATTAAAACTTTGAAATTCACTACCCACATTGTCAAATTTAAATGATAACTTATGCCCATCATAAGGATTCAAAATACATAGGTTTATTGATGGCACTGAATTCAGACACTTATCGCAAGGAGGGGCTTTTGTGGCTCTGGGGAGGACAGTTCTGGGATGGGGGGAAATGGCACTTTTTGACCATTGAAAACTCAAAATCTCAAATTTTCCGGGAATGGGGGCGGGGGACATCCCTAGGGCTCTGAAATGAACACTATTCATTAAAGTATGTGCATTTTAAACGAAAATATCAGCACTAAATTTTCAAATCAAACTGTTGAGTTTTGGCTCACACCCTCTTAGATGTCTGCAACCACAATTTGAAATTCAAAGAGCATAAAAGCGACACCTTTTGGGCAGTATACACTCAAGCCTAATAAATATCCATTTATGTGATTAGAAGTAAAAATCTTTCACATAAATAGGTTAATTTTATTTCAATATCAAAGAATATTAATTTTATTATTTTCATTGAATGACATCATATTTGTTTGCATCTTTGTACAATTAATTTATCCGTTTTCCCTTTTTTTTTTAACTCAAATAGGGTAAAATCCCCAGTAATTGGCATACACCAATGATTGGCACATCCTACAAACATGTCCTAAAATAAGATTTATATCCAGTCTTTTAAAAATGCAAGACCATATACCAGGTATATGCTCATTTACGTTAAAGATTATAATTTTTATTTATTTTATTAGATGACAATAGAGCCTAGGAAAGAGAAACAACTATGGCTTGTATCAAATTAGCCATTTTGTTGCAAATGCTTCTTCTTTGGCTTAAAGAAGGCATCCTTTTCAATTCACTATTATCTGATTTATAATATATTTTAAATTTTAATTGATAACAGTTTTGTATAGTTAAAAAGGGTTACTTTAATTGTGTAAAAGTATTTTCGACACAAATATTTGGATTTCTGAATTAATGATAGATGCCATTAATGGTGCTTCAATTTTGCTAGTTCCAAGTAATTGGCATCTATTCCAGTTACAAGAAATTCGCAAGGAGTTTGAGATTAAACCACTTATTTTGGAAGTACTTTTAAAATTATAGACTAATTTTGTTTATCATTTTTTTATTTAAAAATATAAATTTTATCAGTAATTGGAATCTATTAAAGCTTCATATGACAATTACTAGGGACAGCATGACAATTAGTGTGTAGTAATATAAGTATATTGTATTGTTTTAAAGTGTTCACATTTCAGACTAATATGCTGATTTCTTACTCTCAAAAACCTGAAATATGGCATCTTCATCTACAATAAATTAATTTAAAGCGATTAAACACAATACAAAATGTAAAGTTTTTTTAATATAAACATGTGGCAATTACTGGATCACAAGGTGTCATACATTGGTGCTCTAGGTGCCAATTACTGGATCACAAGGTGTCATACATTGGTGCTCTAGGTGCCAATTACTGGTGATTTCAGCAACTTTTTATAAATATATTTTTATAAAAATACTTTTCCATTTTTTTTTCTTTTAGTGAGCAAAATAGATGCACAGATATGCATTTTCTGATTTAAAAATATTTCCAAAGAAATAGCTTATTTCTTTGTAATGAAAATTTAAGTAAGTTTAAAGACAGACTCTTAATGTGCCAATTACTGGGGATGTTACCTTATAACATTTATACATTATGCATATTTATTACATTATATGGATCAATTGTTGTTGCTAGGTAATAAATAAAAAAAACGAAATGCTGAAATATGTATATTTTAAATAAAAAAAATCTAAAACAAATGCATAAAAATTACCCTCATTTACAGAAATAATTTTACAAAAATGACAAATCCATAGACAAAATTTCAAAATAATAGAAATAATATAAGACCCGTATTGGGAAGTTTTAGTACCCATAATTTATCATTCAAATCTATTGCTCAAAAGAGCCATTTTCTTTCAACAAATGAAGAATTCAAAATTGTTTGAATTGTCATAGGAAAGCATTATGGTGCAAAATTCAATGCTCAATACAGTAGACTCCCTCAAATCTGCATAGCTTGGGACAACTGGTTGTGCGGATTTCTGGTCACGGCTTTGTTTACATTTTTTAAACAGTAATTTGAATATAATTACCAATCAAACCGAAAAATATGAATGCTTACAATATAATAAAATACAAAAATAATTAAAAATTTAAAATAATAATATTTAGATAATTTTTTAAATGGATAAAATATTAAAAGCCAAGTTCAAATTAATAATCAAGTATGTATTATTGAATATTTATTATGAAATTAGTTGTTATTTTCCAATGTAACTTGCCTGATAAAGATACATCACTAATTCACAATGAAATCATGAAATAAAGAAGTTTTATTTCAGGCTTAGCCAGACTTAATAAGGAAAAAAGTTTGATTAATGCATAAATATATTTGCTAAAAAAAATGTGATTGATACCAACAATAACTTGAATTTTTCTAAAATAAATTTATTATCCCTTCATAAAAATACATGAATTCAGTAATATTAATGAAAATTACAAATTAAAATATGTATGGAATTGTTAAAAAGCTAAAAAAGTCAAATTTTAGCTCTACATCTTAGCCAAATGTTTCATTGTTAAGCCGAATGTTTCATCTGTAAATTATGTGCGGATTTTAGAGTTGTAGATTTTTTGGAGTCTACTGTATTTAAAGAACGAATTAACTAAACATAAAAAGAAACTATACAGCTAAATCAAAGTATTTTGTGAACGTACTTAGTTAATTTAAAGGAAATCAAATGTTTTGTATGCCAGTTATTGTGCAACAGACAGAAACTAAAAAAATTCAGTCTGCAAAGTAAGCCTTTATGGGCATTTCGGCAATTACAGCACATACTACTATATTTGGATACAGTCCCTCATCTTTTTGGGAGCAATGGATTTTGAGCTACATCTATTCGCAATACTTTTTTGAATTTTTAAGCTATGTTTTCACATAAGTTGATCTATATATTTAACTAACACATTATGCATATTATTTTTTATTGCATTCAGGCAAGCACACTGAGACATTATTTAGTTAACCTGCTAATTTTTTACTTCTGATTACAGAGTATTGTGTAAAATGTTGTTTGCCATATGTACTGAAAAAAAATTTCTTTTGTATATTGAGAACTCTGCAAAATAAGCAAAAAACTTGGCAAAATTTAGGTTTTGTTTTTAAGAAAACCTCAATTTTTCTACTAGTATACATGCTATCCCCATAAAAAGGAACACAATTTATTAAAAAAAGTCACTTAATCATAATCTACAGCTTGAATGCTTTTGCTACATTAGTTTTGATAGGAAATTCTTAAAGATATGCATTGTTTTGTAATTTGCTGACAGTTTTCTATGAGGTTCGGAAAAAAAAAATCCAGAAATATATGCTATCTCCTTACATACCAGGAGATTCAGAATAATTTCTCAAATATTTTTAAAAATCTTTGATCATATAGTGTAAATACAGTAGATTCTCTCAAATCCGCAACTCTCTAAAATTTGCACATAATTTACATATGTAAACAATGAAACTTTCAGTTCAGATGTAACTAAAAAAAAAAACTTTTTTTTTATATCAGTCCTATATATATTTTAATCTTTAACTTTCATTAATTTTACTGAATTCATGCTTTTTCATGAAGGAAGAATGAATTTATTTCTTAAAAAACTCAAGAAATTGTTGATATCAGAATGTTTTCACCAAATGTACTTTTGCATTATCCAAGAATTTTTGATTATTAAGTCTGATTAAACCTGAAATAAAATTTCCTTATTATTTTGATATGAATTAATAGTGCACATATGTGGGGACATTTTCAATGAATAATTTAGAAACAATATGTTTAAACTTTATAATAAATATTTAATTATACATTATGATTATTTACTTCACCTTTGCTAATATTTTAATCATTTTAAATTATCTAAATTTTTATTAGTTTAGTTTAGTACTTTACTTAATTCTTTTAATGTTTTGATATATTGCAAGCATTCATTATCATTCCGATTGTATCATTAATTGCATTCAAATTACTATTTAAAAAATGAAAACAAACCCATGACTAGAAATTGGCAAAATTCTAAAATCCACACAACCTCTGGTTCCAAGATGTGTGGATTTAAGAGAGTCTATTGTACATACATATACATGCATATGTATATACAAATGCATTTATGTGTATAAGTAGGTATATTTATACACATATATGTATATACAGTCAAAGATCGATAATCTGTGCCCCATAATCTGCAATTTTGTATAATTCACATTACTTTACGAATATAAACAATGAAATAAACATTTTAGAAAATTTACAAATTCGTGCTCCAAAAATAATTTTTAAAAACAAATAATAAAAAATTTGAAAGAAAATCATAAAAAAAACATTCATTTTTTAATATTATTATTTTATTTTATTAACAGTATTTTATTTTATTAACAGTAAAAAATGGATTGCAGCATTACGGAATATATGCATTTCTTTAAATACATATATGTAATTTTTTTAATAAAATAACTTTAAAAAGATATTTTTTGAGATAGCATATAATAATTATTAGATTTCATATTTATCTTTTCATAATATACTGATTAAAAATTTAAAATGTTGTCTAGGAATAATAAAATGATGTATAATCCATAATATTCTATAATCTACAATATTCCATAATCCGCACAACCTTTGGACACAAAGTGTGCGTATTATAGAACTTTGACTGTATATGAAATTCGCAAAATTCTAAAACCCTCACAATCTCTAGTTCCAAGCTGTGTGGATTTAAGAAAGTCTACTGTACATACATGCATTTATGTGTATAAATATATTTATACACATATATGTATATATATATACTTATACACATGTATATATAGGTAGATATTACGTATATATATAATACTGGTGCCTGACTATCCAAAAAGTACCAAAAATAACGCTAAGACTAGTTTATGTATATGTTTTAGAGTTACTAAATGTAACCATGAACAAACATATACCTATAATATGTTGCATTTGTGAATAAAATTTTAGTAATTCAAATTTAACAATCAAACTTATTAAAAATCATGATAAATATCGATGATAAAATAATGTATGTTTGCAAGAAACAATAGTGGTTATAAATGTCACTTTCATTTGACATTAAACATGATACACATGTTCGTTATATCATCAAATGATTTTTAATTCGTCTTTTTCTTAATATTTTAATGATTATTTTACCAATTTCTTTGTTTTTTCATCATTAAAAGGGGAAAAAATATGTCATTTTGTATAGTTTGGTAAAAAATTTGGCGATTTGTATAAGCTGGCAAAATTGTTTGATGGGATAACAAAGTTGTACCTTAAATACATATTATAACTACAGCATGCACAAAAGGGGAAAAATAAAATCTCGTAAAGTGATTTTTTTTTGCTGGGATAAGAGGGTATGTCATTATATAGAAGCATTGGTCTACTGTACCTATGAAAATAGAAATATCAACTTGAAATACTAGTGCGATTGAGATTTAGATATTTTGTAAAAACTTTTGAAGTGATATGAAAAGACTTACCTGTCAGCTAATTAGGCATAGAGGTAGTAAGAGCTGAAGTTTACTCTTTGCACATGCAATCATGCAAAAAACAAACAAACAAAATAAATAAATAAACTGAAATATAATTAGGATATAAGATACTTAATACGTAAACTGATGAAAATTAGTGAAGAAATATGAAAATGGCTAAAATCATTAATTAAATTAATTATTTGTTCTTTAAAATATAATAAATGAAACCTTTTAAAAGTGGTCTTAAAATTCTACACCCCAGTATTAAAACTAATAAATAAACGTTAACAGTATTCCTTTAAATAAGTTACCTTCAAACAAATGGTTGCTCAACAAGTGATCATTAGGCCTAACCCAACTTCACAGTAACTGGTCTGTAAGAGAAATGAAACAAATCATATGTATATTTTTTTTAACACAGAAATTAGTAAAAATACCACATAAAAGCTACAATGCCACATGCAGGTAGAAAAAAATTATATAATGAGTAATCCGAAAATGCTTTCCGAATAAATTTTTGATAGACCCGATACTTGAAAGTTTTCGACACATCATCGAACATGTTTCAATAGATGATTTTCATGGTGTCATCTATCGTAAATAAATAAAAAAAAATCAGTAATTTGTGTTTGTAGCTTATGTGGAGAAAATTTTCCCTATTAAAAAAGCCTAAGCACATTTTGCATCAAATTAAAAATAAAATGGTCGTTTTAAATATGAAAGTAATTAGATAGCAGAGAGATTAGATGAATAAATTAATATGCTTAGATCAATAAGTTAATACAGTTAGATGCGAAATGAGATATTTGAAGAAAAAAAAAATATGCTGAACTTAGACACAAAGCTGAAATAGAAAAAAATATTTAGGGAAAATGTCCCTTAATTACAGAATATCGTTTTGGAATTATATATTTAATTATCCTAACTTACTTTTGATTTTTTTTGTCATAGAAATGAATTTAAAATATACTATTAAATATTTTCTCTTAGGTTTTTTTCATAAGTAAAAATTAATAATTGTTATTATAAATATCTAATTTCGTAGAACATTTATTTTTTATCATTGAAGTACTAACAGAAATTATTGATCTGAAAATGCACTTTAAAATCCTTATTTAGGAATTCATAACAGTTAACTTATTTTGTCTGAAAATAATATGATCAGAAGGTAGTAATTTGATAGTAAACGGGTTATTCTCTGCAATAGTGCAAAAAGTGTTTCCCAGCCATATAAATGCTCTAAATTTCATTTTATTTTTATTTATTTATACTTTTATTAGAAGGTCTAAAATTTGTTTATTAGGGGCAGGGCGTAAAATTTAAAAATAAACAAATTTAATATTTAAAAATGTAACATATATCATGCAAATATCATTCCCTCACCTCTCCCCTACCCATACTACCATACTTTACTGCCTGATTTTTTCCATTCAGAAATAAAAATAATTAAAAACACCCTAAGCAAAATAAAGTTCTTAATTGGTACCTTACAAAAAATAATAAAAATATTATTTTTTACTATAATTATGTAGTCTACTCAATCAATTATATGTCTCCCCATGTTAGACCATCATTCCCCCACACCTTGCTATTATCGCAAATATCCTATCACTAAAGATGAGCAGCAGTCTAGCATTCTTCACAGAGAGGAAGCTAATTTGAGTACTTGTCAGTCCAGCAACATAAATTGGTCACTAAAGATGAGCAGCAGTCTAGCATTCTTCACAGAGAGGAAGCTAATTTGAGTACTTGTCAGTCCAGCAACATAAATTGGTGGTATAAGTTTTTGTTAATTTTCTAGAAATTTTTTTCAATCAGAAAATCGGGGAGTATTTTTATTAGCAGTCATTCCCTCACACAGAATGCTAAATTTTTAGCAATTTTCAAAATTTTTAATTTTATCATACATTATATATTATGTGTTCTTCTTTAAGGAATCAGTTCGGTTTTTTCTATAATTTTGCATTTTTCATGACAATTAGTAAAAAATCTTAATTTCATCATTCCCTCACTCGTCATTCCCTCACATTTATTGTTATGAGTTAATGATAAAGTGAATGGGGAAATGTACTTTTGTTTAAAATTTTATAACGATTTCTGCTGCTATTAAAATCTTCAACAATTGACCAATTACTAGCAATTTATCCAATTTTTATGAAAATTTACCTATGTAACATTCAAGTCAGACTGCTTGGTCAAATTTGCAGTATTGTAGAGAATAACCCAAACAATTTTATTTTATCAAGCCAAATATTATAGTTATCTATAAAAATATTTATTTCAAAAACAATATTAACAGTAAACTTGATAAATATTATATTAATAATAAAATTAATAGAATTATAAGAAATTTTTATGGAGTATGATTAAAATTTGCACAATATATTAATGCATAATAAGTTTATTTTTATGAAAAAAAAGTTATTTGCATATCATCATTCAAAAATAATTAACTTATGATATTTGCATAGACGAAAAATGGTAAATGAAATCTTACACAATGCGCATTTTTCAAAGGATGTCTAACTTCTTTCTGGCTTTGTGCAATAAAATTTGCACAACAAAATTTTAGAATATTTTATCTTGTCCAATATGGCCCAGCAAGAAAAAAAAATAGGTAGATAATGCTGAAGCTTGAAAACTTTAATTATTGAAATTATTATACTAATAAAAATTTAATTATTCTTTAGAGAATATTAATAAATCTTAAAATATATATTTTAATTAGTAAAAAGTATTGAATGTTGAATAATAAATATTAATGTTAGTAAAAAAAAAAAAAAGATTACAAATAACACATGCAAGATACGCATGCAAGAATTTACCTTTTATTTCCATATTTCATACATACAACAAAAACATGAAATTTAACAAATAATAATTCATTTATAAATTAAGAATAATTTTAAGAGTTCAATGTCTTTTGACTGCGTAAAATTTTTCTCGATGACTCCACTTTTGCAAATTGCTCTTATATCATTTTATATTGATGATATACATAGCAGATGAAATGGAATAAGACAGTGTTAATAGGGACTAGGTAGTTTTTCATCCATGCACACTCTAAATATTATAAAAATTCTCAAATTTCATTGTTTTTATCTATAATAAGTAATTTTTTTACATTAAAAATTGTATAGAAAAAGCATTAAGTGCTATATGAGAAAAATGAAGATTTTTGAATAAGAAAAATAAGTGTTTTTAAATTAATTTTTAAAATTAATGATGATTTAACATTTCAGTTATCTTTTTCATGAGAAAGAGTAATTGTCATGAATTTCATTGACATATGTAATTCTAAAGATTGTTTTCATACTCATGCCATTTAATATGCTTGAGGTATACTGACACTCCAAACCCATTTTGACGTTACATTTCATGGCACCCATCTTGCCAGATTAAAATACAGTCAAGGATCGATAATCCACGCACCCGTAATTCGTAATTTTCTGTAAATTACCATTACTTTATGAATGTAAACAATAAAATGAACACTTAAGAAAATTTACAAATTCGTGATCCAAGAACAATTTTTTTAAACAAATAATAAAAAAATTGAAAAAAAAATCATAATAAAACATTTAGTTTAAAAAAATATATAATGCTTTTATATTATTAGCACTAAAAAAAAAAAAACTGTACAACTTATATATAATATGTATTTGTAATTATTTTTATTTAAATACACATATGCATAAATTTTTTACAAAAAAAAAAAAACTTTAAAAAAGCATTTCTTGAGATAGCATATCAAATTAATTATTTAGTATCATACTCATTATAGAATTAAAAGCTGTCTAGGAATAATAAAATGACGCAAAACCCATAATACTCTATAATCCACAATATTCAATAATCTGTACAACTTTTGGCCCCAATTTGTGCGGATTATAGAACTTTGATTGCAATCTTCTCTAGATTATGCTATAACAATGGTTCCCAACCTTTATTGGTACATGACCCATCTTCAAATTAAAAAAAAAAAAAAAAAAAAAAATTAACCCACGAATTATAGGAGTGTATGTCAGCATGGAAATTATTGCATGACCTATGAAAGCCTTCAGTTATCTTATCGTACAAAAAAGGACAAATATTGATACATAGGACACACTATCAACAGAAAGAGAATCAGCAATACCAATGTGTGTAAATGAAATAATAATTAAAACAATACGCAAAATTACAAAGATAGTAAAAAGTATGTTTAATTGTTATCAAAACATAATATTATTATCAGTGAAATTTTTTAGTGTTGCCGATAGATTGGTTTTTACCAATGAAGAGATCTATAACAGTGTTAAAACTGTTTAATTTAAACCTTAAGTCACTGATTACATGCAGTTTGTTTCTGTACTTGTTTTTAAAAATAGCAACAT
>CAXHSM010001376.1:20708377-20912075 GCA_964019185.1 Maratus speculifer | reverse complement strand
CATATTTCACAAACAAAAGGTTTTTCTCCTGTATGAGTCAAGAGATGGGTTCTGAGACTACCATTATTAGAAAATCTTTTGGAACATACTTCACAAGCAAAAGGTTTTTCTTCTGAATGAGTGAAGAGATGGGTTCTTAGATGACCATTTTGAGAAAATCCTTTGGAACATATTTCACAAACAAAAGATTTTTCACCAGTGTGCGTCAAGAGATGCCTTCTTAGATGACCATTATTAGAAAATCCTTTGGAACATATTTCACAAACAAAAGGTTTTTCTCCTGTATGAGTCAAGAGATGGGTTCTGAGACTACCATTATTAGAAAATCTTTTGGAACATATTTCACAAACAAAACGCAAAAGTTTTTCACCTGTATGCATCAAGAGATGCCTTCTTAGATCACTATTCTGAGAAAATCCTTTGGAACATATTTCACAAGTAAAAGGTTTCTCTCCTGTATGCCTTAAGAGATGCCTTTTTAGATCAAAATTTCGAGAAAATCCTTTGGAACATATTTCACAAACAAAAGGTTTCTTTCCTGCTTCAATGGAGGAATGTAATCCTTTATCCCCACTTTGAGGAAGAAAGTGAAGTTCACTGGGGGGAGAATTTTCTTCTGTAATCGATGACATTTTCTCAAATGAATAAATTTTATTTCGAATGACAACAGATTCTTTTTCGAAGTATCAATATGAAAAGATTGTCGCCCTTTTCATCCAAGAACGCTTTTTGAACTTCAACAAAAACTGTTTTATCTAAATGTTAAAAAAGAAAAAATAATAATAAACAAGACATTGTTAAACAAGTTGCACTGAATTTTAACTACAAATTAAGAAGCGGATTTTACAATTTTATTTCCTTAAACAGTACAAAATTAATGCATTAAATTATCACAATATTTATTCTTAGGTATGACTTAACTCGAGATATTTGTTTCATTCATGCAGATATACACATGTGTAGATGTGCATGTGATGCAGTAGACACTGCCATAGGCTCATATCGAGACACTCCTCTATCTGGATTGATAAAAACCGAAGATTTATTTCACTGAATGCTTGCAATTTTATTTTTTACTATCTTTAGAAGAAGAAAGTATTGGATTCATGAAAAATTACGAATTCCGGTTTTCAAAGGATTTACACGTTTTAGGGATCAGAGTTTCCGAAAAACATGTTTGTACCAAATGGCTGTCTGTTTGTATGTGACACAAATTTTGTAAGTGTTTTATCTCAAGGACTAATGCACGAACTTTTATAAAAATTTATATTCTAGTAGCTCCTGATATAGATTGGTGTTGAGTAGTTTTTGGCATAACAAGTGGCGCTTCTATGCTGCTTTTTTATGAATTTCCACAATAGCTATATCTCAAGAATTGTCGGATTTTCATAAAACTTTAGATTCTGTTAGTCTGATATAATACGGTTCTGATTATATTTTGATATATATCTCTCAATAAGTGGCACTGCTATGCAGAATTACTCAAGATTATCACAATAGCTCTTGGGGAGTTTATATGAAACTTCAGATTCAGTTAGCCCCTGATATAGATTAATGTTGTTTATTTTTCTGAGTAAATTGGTCAGAAAGTAGCCTACTATGGAGCATTATTCACGATTATCACAATAGCTCTATCTCAGGAACTAATGCACGAATTTTCATGAAACCTCGGATTCAGTTAGTATCTCATATAAAATTAGTATTCTTTAGTTTTTAGAGTAAATTGCTCATCAGGTGGCGCTACTATGAGGCATTTTCATGATTATCGGAATAGCTCAATCTCAATAATTAATGCAACAATTTTCACCAAACTTTTAATTCTATTAGTTCCTAATATAAATTATTATTCTTTAGTTTTTGGAGTAAATCGCTGAACAGGTGGCGCTTCTGTTCACTGTTTTTTACGATTTCTGCGAGGATTCTATATCAAATACTATTACACAGTTTTTTTTTATCAAATTCCAGATTCAGTTAGAACTTGAAACAAGTTGTTGCAGATTAGATTTTAATGTAACTTACCGTAAAATACCGTTAATCCGCCTTTCCCGATCAAACGCCCCCTCCCCACTTTATAAAGAATTTGAAATTTTCAAAAAATCCCGAGAAAGCGCCCTCCCTCCCGAATCTCAAAGGCGATTGAGAGTGGGATCAATCATTTTGAAATGAATGATTCATGAATCTTTGATAAAATACGCGTTTTTTTCAAGATTTTTAAATTGATTTTATGCTTGTTTTGGCTTTTTTTACTAATTTCTCCTTTTTTCTGCGTTTTTTCGACAGAATTTACATTTTCTTTAAAAAAAATCCAATTTTTTTCAAGTATAAAAATTTATGATTCATTCAACGATTCATTCATTTCATGATGATTCATTCCTGTAAATTTTGTTGTACGATCGCGAAAAAAATCCCGTGTAAGAGCCCTCCACCTAACTATTGTACGATTTTTCTTTTCGTTTGGGGGGGCGGATTAACGGTATTTTACGGTACTTAACAGGTGACGCTGCTATGTTTAATTTTTCTAGGAGTGTCTAGGAGTTTTCTAATGTGTATGACATAGAAGAAAGTTTTGGGATTGCCACATCCGACTCCTTTTTAAATCTAATCAGAGTTTATCATAATATACAGGTGTCACAAAATTTTATTTAAAACAATTAATAGACATACAACAAAAGTTGTTACAACAATAAATAGAGTAACTCACAAAGTTTTTTTTCTACAGTATTTTTCTGATGATAAAAAGAAAATACGGTGCTACACAATGTATAAAATGTTACTACAGATTTCAGTTATTCAAAAAACTGAGGATCACCTGAGGAAACCTCCAGGGCTCGGAATGTTCATATACTAAAACCGGAGATGCTGCTATGTTTCGTTTGCATGGAGATATTAACGTCTATGAAATAGAAGAAAATTTCAGGATTGCCACATCCAGTTAGTTTTATGTATATATATATAAACTACGACTAGTTGTTCAACATATCCTCAAATGATATCCAAACAAGATGTTAACTTCTTTGCTGTCCATATATTCAGCCTCAACTCAATTTCACTCATTTTTCTTATTGCCATATTCAATGTTTCTTACATTCATATTGTCAAGCATTTGAGTTTTTTTTTTCCTTTTTCATATTTTTTAAAAAATTTTTTAAAGCTAATGCACTAAACTGAATTTTATACATTTTGAATTTCTTTTTTATATTTCAACATTTCATTGTACTGGAAATATTAATGTGTATGAAATAGAAGAAAGTTTTGGGATTACCACATCCAACTAGTTTTTTTTTTTAATTATACCTTTTTGTTTACCATATTCCTAAATGATATCCAAACAAGATTTTTAATTGTTTGCTGTCTATATGTTCAACCCCAACTCAATTTCACCTCCATTACTTATATACATTCACATTGTTAAGCATTTGAGTTATGCATTTTTTTTTCCTTTTCTTATATGTAAATTTTTCTAAAACTTTTTAAAGCTAATGTGCTGAAACTGAATTTTACACATTTTGTATTTTTTTTTTATATGTATATAAAAGTTGTCTTGCAGACCAGCAAGGCAAATCAGTTCCCTAAAAAGTAGGGTTCTACAGTAGACTCCCTCAAATCCATACAGCTTGGGACCAGAGGTTGTGCAGATTTTAGAATTTTGTGAATTTCTGGTCATTGCTTTGCTTAAATCTTTTTAACAGTCATTTGAATGTAATTAATAATAAAATTGTTACTATAATGAATGCTTAGAATGTAATAAAATATTAAAATAAGTAATAAACTAAAATATAAAAATTCAGATAATTTTTAAATGATTAAAATCTTAAAAAAAAAGTCAAGTTAGTAATCAATAATGTATGATTAATAAATTTTTATTAAAATTTGTGCATTAGTTTTTGAGATAAAGTGCCTACAAAATTTGTGTCACGTACATCCAATCACAGGAAGCAACACAAATCAATCAACATAGTCACAGTCACAAACAATCACATTTTTGTAAAAACATTTTTTGGTATCTCTGACCCCTAAATGTATAAATCCGTCGAAAACTAGAAGTAAAAAATTTTCATGAATATAGTACTTTCTTCTTGTAAAGATAAAAGAAATTAAAAGAAAAAAAAAGAGTGTCATGGCTTTTTTTTGGTAGCTTTTTCATACTTCCAGCCATTTGTTATTAAAAATTGAGAAAATAATTCAATTTCATACGAATTTTCCCTATTATAATTAATTTCATTATAATTAAAATGCAGGGTTGAAAAAAAAACCTGTTTTGTTTTTCAAAAAAAAAAAAAAAAAAAAGCAGTTTTCTTGGTTTAAACCAGGTTTTTTTGGTTTAAACCGGGCTTTTTTTTTTAATTATCTTTTCCATTTACATATACATGCATATTTATTGATAAAAGTAGACATTGTTGGATTATAAGTTGTGTAACTTCATTTTAAAATAATTAAAATTAAATAATTACAGTGAATTTATGTAGAAAATTGAAAAAATTAATATTTTGATTTAAACAATATTAGCAAAGAGTACCGAGTACTCGGTAAATACTCGGTATTCGGCCTACTCGGCCAATTTGCCGAGTACTCGGTATTCAGCCAAATTTTGGCCGAGTACTCGGCCAATACCGAGTAGTTGTAAAAATTTCATTTTTTAAGCATATGAATTTATAACTGATCTGTAAAAAGTTATTCAAATATCAATGTATAATATATGTAGTAATTCATAAAACTATTTACTCTGTATTTAACAATGTCTGCAAAATATAAAAAAAGTTAAGGACAAAATCCCTAAAAAAATTTCACATTTATACAAATAAAAATACTTTTTATATATAGGAAAACAGAAAAGACTTATTTTGGATAAAAAAACTGATAATACAATAACTGCAATAAAAAATTAATAATTAAATTTATTATACAGTAGACTCCTTCAAATCCGCACAGCTTCGGACAGAGGTTGTGTGGATTTTAGAATTTTGTGAATTTCTGGTCATTGCTTTGTTTATATATTTTGAGCAGTAATGTAATTAATAATGAAATCAAAAGTATAATGTACTATAAAAGTACCTTACTATATACTAAAACATTAAAATAAGTAATAAACTAAAATAATAAAAATTTAGATAATTTTTAAAATGATAAAAGTACTAAAAGCAAAGGTGAAGTTCATAATCAACAATGTACAATTAAATTTTCATTATAAAGATGAATTATTTTTTCCCTAAATCATTCAATGAAACTTGCCTCATAAAGGTACATTACTAATTCACATCAGGATGATAAAATAAAGAAGCTTTATTTCTGGTTTAGCCAGACTTAACTGAAAAAGCTTCATTAATACATAAATATATTTGGTAAGATTGTGATTTCCAATGATATCAGCAATATCTCGATTTTCTTTCAAAAATAAATTATTCTTTCTTCATGAAAAAACATGAATTCAATAACCTTATCAAAAATTACAAATTAAAAAAAGTCGAATTGATATAAAAGTAAAAAAGTCAAATTTCTCATCTATATCTGAACTGAATATTTCATTGTTTACATCCATAAATTATGTGCGGATTTTCAGAGTGCAGATTTGAGGGAGTCTACTGTATTTCAAATTATGGTGCAAAAACACCGCAAACGTTCTACATTATCAGTAGACAGGGCATTTGTTTTACTACTATAAATTTGGCCGGCCTCTATTATGTTTACAGAATAAACAGTTGTTGAAGGTGCATATAAGAGTTTTTTGCAAGGTTGCACATAATCAGAAAAGTTTTTTTCTATTTTTTTCCCCCTCACAGTGCAAATGGAATGTCAGTTTTACATGTCTTCTGTTAAGAAAGCCTGTATCTCTTTTTGTACCAATTCTTCATGCGGTGATTTTAAACTAGTACTAGTGTCACAATCTTTTTGTTCATTCACAATTTCCTCAAAACATTACCAGAAAATAGATGAACTTTTTGCTAGCATTTTCTCTTTTGGTTCGTCAACATTAACATTCTCATATTTATTTTTTGTTTCTTTGGTGGATTTTGAAGTTCTAGATCATCTAAACTCATCAAATTTAGAGCTTGCTTTTTAAGGCAATTTTAATTTACATATTTATAATTTTCATTGAAAAAGGTTAGTTTTTTACTGAGATATTTAAAAAATAATAAAATTAAAATAACATAATATAATCTGTACACGTGAAAAATGAAAAGGAACTGCAAAGCCAATAAATTTTTTTTATTAAAAAGAAAATAAGGTACAGAGAGTTACAAAATAAATATGAAATGCTTGCATTATTCAATGAATTTTTAGAGTAACCAATAAACATTTTTATTTTTGATAGACAAATTTCAATGGTTCGAATAAATTGGAGGGTTAAAGAATGTTTAAATTTTTTTATTAGTTAATAACTGTATTTGTCATGTATCAATTCTCCTTTTTTTTATTAGTTTTGAACTGTCAAAAATTGTCTTTAAAAGGTGCAAAAATAAATTTCAAATTTAATGAGTTAATTTATTTATACTATGTATGTATATTATATGTACACACAGGTATAGATATGTGTAAACAGGTATATTTATATATATGTACACCTAAGCTCACATTATGCACACATCAGTGTTTTATTTTATTATCATACAACTACTCGGTACTCGGCATTCGATACTCGACCGAGTAGTCAGTGGCTGAGTACTCGATACTCGGCTACTCGGCCAAAGTACTACTCGGTACACCACTACTTATGTTCAAAGAATAAACTGCTCTATACTGTGAAACATTGACATTCTAAAAATCTTTATAAACAATCTTTTGATAACTAATAATAAACATTCGGATGTAGTTTGATAAATTTTAATATTCTTTTCCACATTTATTCAAATAATAAATTTCAAATACCTTTTGGGATTTTGTTTTTCGAGTGACAATTTAAAGTCAGCATTTTTAATTTATTAGATCCAGCATATAACAGGAAAAAGAAAAAGAAAACCAGATTGTTATTTTTAAAATGCTGTAAGTAAATCTTTGAATAATTGCTTCTTTTATTTTGATTTTATTCAAGATAATCTCCCCTCCCCAATCAAGAAGAAATTTTTTTTAGCTTGAGTGGAATCTGATGTTACGCTATGAATTGTGTTAAATAGTCTGCATTTTTAGGAAAAATGAAACTATTTTGGTACTACTCTGTTATCCCGTCAACTAATTTCGCCAAATTATACAAATTGCCAAACTAATAGCCAAATTATACATATTGATATAATTTTTATTTTAAATAACAAAAAAACAAATAATGAGTAAAATATTAATAAAAATACAAATAAAAAGTCGAAATAAAAATCACTTAATGACATTTTAAACACATGAATCGTATTTAATGTCATTGAATGCAACATTCACGATCATTCATTACTGGTATTTAATCTTATAGTTTGGCGATAATTTTTTGGTCAACGGGATAACCTAGTAGTACCACTATTTTACATAAATATTGAATATTTTCAATCTATTTTATTTTTGATCAGTTCACAATTTTGAAGCTTTTTCTATACAACAATAGAGATGTTCACCTACGCATACTGATTTTAAACTTAATATACATAAAAAAAGATCTAAACCCACTGTATCTAATGCTTATTGCAGAAATAAAGTGTTAAAAGTAAAAATTATTTATATTCAATAATGTAAAACTGGTAAATTATAAAGAAAAAATAAAAAAATGTCATTATATTTCTTCTAAAAAAAAACAATTTTTTTTGAGAAAAAAAACCAATTGGTTTAAATCATGATTAAAACCAATTGGTTTAAACCATGCCAACCCTGTTAAAAAGATTATTAAATGTACATGCAAGCAGTTTATTATTTTCCTTTGTCTTTGCATTCATATAGATGGTTTTTTGGAGGATGTCAATAACTGTCAAATCAAGTGCCAATAATTAAAAACAAGGTGCCTATGATTTCTATCTTACATTCATTTATACTTTTTAATTAACTTACTTTTAGGTTCAGTTGTTTTATCTATTCATTGTCAGAAAATAGCATCTTTAATTGTTTTAAATTAATTTTTGGTTTCATTTTGGCTATAAAAATTAAGTCACACAGAGTTTCACAACAGAAAAGTTGTATATTAGATGCCAATACATGTACTGTTTACTCTAGTTCTTGTTATTTATGCTATCCTATATATACAGTAGACTCCCTCAAATCAGCACAGCTTAGGACCAGAGGTTGAGCGGATTTTAGAATTTTGCAGATATCTGGTCGTTGCTTTGTTTTGTTTACATTTTTAAACAGTAATTTGAGTGCAACTAATAGTGCAATCGGAACTAAAATGAACGTGCTTACAATATAATAAAATATTAAAACAAATAACAAACTAAAATGATAAAATTTAGATAATTTTTAAAATGATTAAAGTACTAATAGCAAAGATCAAGTTAATAATCAATAGTGCATGATTAAATATTCATTATAAAGATTAAATGTATTTTTCCAAAATTATTCAACAAAACTTGCCTCATAAAAGTACATTACTAATTCACATCAAAATCATAAAATAAGTATTTGTTTTTCAAGTTTAGCTTTGCTTAATAACAAAAAAATCTAAATTAATGCGTAAATATATTTGGTAAGAAAATCCTGATTACCAGTGATATTAGCAATATCTTGAATTTTTTCCAAAAAAATTTATTCTTCCTTCATAAAAAAACTAGAATAGAGTATTATTAAGAAAATTACAAATTAAAAAATATATGGAATTGATACAAAACTAAAAAAAATCAAATTTTGTCCCAATATCCGAACTGAAAGTTTCATTGTTTACATCCATAAAATATGTGCGGATTTTTGAGAGTTGCAGATTTGAGGGAGTCTTCTGTAAAATAATGGTTGATTTAATCAGCGTAATTAGTATCCTATTTGGGACAATTGTAATTGACCTGGCAGAAATAATATGAGTTATCATCAATTAAATAAATTTTATTATTTATATACCATAATGTATCGCAAGTTAGCCCCTTTTAGCACACATAAAACTCTAGTGATTTTAAATGAGATTTATAATTGAGACTTGTATGAAAAGAATAAGCAATTAGGGTGTGCATATTGAAAGGAAAGTAATAAATGACTTTTTCAAAAAAAGAAACCTGCACACAGATTAGAAGGGAGGGAAAGTGCTTATATATGGAAAACAGCCACTTTTGATGCAGTAAAATACTTTTTACTTCAGAGCTTTTTTATTTTCTATTACAAAAAAACAGTTGACGGTAAAAATTTCCTTTAAAATCCTTCAGAAATTCTCTTTAGTTTTAAAATATATGATTTAGAATGTAAGAAAATTGTGCTCATAATAATAAAATTTTATAAATCTGAAAAGATTTCTTACATGAGAACTCAAAGTAGAATTTTCATAGAGTATTTTACTTATAGTGTATATTAGTTACTTATAGGGCGTTTTACTTCTAAAAAAGAATTGTGTTTATGTAAATGGAAGTATCTGTTTTTAATATTACGCAAATTTTAACTTTTTAATACCATTAAGTAATAAAATAATAAGGTAATGCTAATATTTGGTTTACCTGTGTGTGGAACATCTTAAATGACTATAAATGTCAGCAAAAATAAAAGTGGCGAAGCGACACATAACATTTTGTGTCCTCATACGATTGAATAACAAGTTATACAAGTTTCAGCAAAAGAATAGATAAAAAAAAATACCTTACCATTCATTTGTTTTAGTAAAGATGATAGGTTCACTAAATTGATTTTAAAATAATAGCTACTGTTACAATCAGAGCGTTATCATTTTATTACAGACGCCAACACAACGAATCAATCCTGTGAAAAAAATCATTCATGGTGAGTGATTCAATCAATAAATAGAAAACGCCTCAAATAGAAATAATCAATTCAATTTTAATTAAAAAAATAAACGATTTATTTTTAAAAGAAAAGGGGGAGTATTTTCAAAGTTTTCGAATCTAGAGCTTAAATGTGCATTCTGGATGAAAAATTTGACATTATTTGATTTTGGAGACTCAGGAAAATTTTGCCCAGATTCTTTGGAAAAGCTTGTTTAACGACTGTCTGGTACCAGTATTATAACTAAAGATTAAAAAAGTGCTAGTCATATTGCCACTGCAGTAATTTACTTTTAAAAAAATTAATAATTAGCATACATTGGAATCCTTTTTAGAAAGACTGCAAGAATCATTTTTAATGAATCATAATGCACTCACGATGCATTCTTTTAATGGCGTCTTGTGTCTTTCGCAGTTTGTTCAGGTAATTTTAAAACATAAATTTATTTTACCAAAATACGTTAATGTTAAGATAGGGTAGTTTCTTTCATTATTCTTCAACTGGCAATTTTAGAATTTATAATTTGATAATGATTGTATGTAATGTTTGATTTTGCAACTTTCATTTTTGCTAATTTATCAATGCGTTATTAAAAGTATTATAAAATGTTTTATTTATTGCTGATAATTTCCTTGTTTATTATTATTTATGTTTAAGTAGTTTACTGTATATTAATCTAATTTTACAGCAAATATACAGCTAATTGGTTAAAAAAAAATCCGCTTAATTTTGAAACATTGTGTTGCTCATAAACTGAATTTGATTCCATTATGTTAAATTGAAATAATTGAAAAAAAAAATTGATTGCTTGGTTCAGTACCTCTATAAAGTTTATCGAAATTTACATTAAAGAACTCATACACATGAGAAACTATGGTTGAATCTTGAAGCAAGCGATAAACTTGGCAAGGCGATAAATGAGTTTCTGTTGTTACCAGTTTGTTTTTTAAATTCTTTCGAAATTTATTTGTGTATTTTTTAAAGTGATGATTGACCTACAATAGTTATTGAGTGGTTTCATCATTAAAAATGCATGTAGTTGAAATTTAATTTGGTGTACATTCAAGGTTCTATAATCCGTGCACCCATAATCCACAATTTTCTATAATTCGCATTATTTTACAAATGTAAACAGTTAAGAAAATTTACAAAATTGTGATCCAAAAATAATTTTTTAAAATGAAAAAAAAAATCATAATAAAATATTTACTTTTTAAAATATAACCCTTTTATTTTATTAATAGTAAATAACAAACTGTACTACTGATGCTGTACAACTGTACTACTGATTATAAAAATAAAATTATGTCTGGGAATAAGAAAAGGACACACAATCCATAATACTCTATAATACACGATATTCCATAATCTGCACAACCTTTGGCCCCAACTTGTGCAGATTATAGAACTTTGAATGTATTTTGTGTACACTGTAGCTTTTTTCGCAATAGGTGTATATTTTGTGAACTAAGCTTGTGTGCACAAGTTTAATACTTGATGCGTGGAGTGAGCAGTTGTGTTCCGAGGGTGGGGGTGTGTGCATTTTCTGTCAATTAAATAATGATGAGGATGAGAGAGATGATTTTTGTGATGTCTGTGTGTTTGCCAAGATACAAAGATGAAGATGAGATAGGGTGGATGTTCCAGTTTTGGTCATATTTAGACAAAAGTTGAAATACAAATTTTATAGTTTTTGACTGGTTGAAGCATATTAAATCATAACGGAGTTCTTTATTAAATTTAATTGTCTTTCTATCGATTATAATCAGTGGCGTAGCAAACAGGGGACGGATGGGGCGGTCTGCCCCAGGTGATACAAAATCCTTATTTGCATATATATATATATATATATATGTGTGGACAGGTGATTTTTTAAAATAATAGTTCAAAAATGAATCAATAATCATGGAAAAAATTATAAGTTTATTACGATAAAGAAATGCAGTACAGTCAAAGTTCTATAATCCACTCAAGTTGCGGCCAATCGTTGTGCAGATTATGGAATATTGTGGATTATAGAGTATTATAGATTACACGGCATTTTATTATTCCTATACAGCATTTTAGCTCTAGTTTAGTCTAATTTAGCTCAGTATAATATGAAAAGATAAATACGAAATCTAATAATGAATTTAATATCAGAGTTTCCCCCAGACGGTTTCAGGGGGGCGCTCCGCCCCTCCTGCCCTTTAGTTTAAAAACTAGCGCCCCTCTTGTCATTCATTCTAAAAAAATAGCGCCCTTCTTGCCCCACATTTGGAAAAACGCAGCCCTCCAGCGATGATCCGAACGCGCTATAGCGCGTAATTACGCAAAAAATCGGCGACGGAACGCAAAAAATAGCCTCATACGCGTCCCGTGGGACGGGTAATTTCGTCAAAAAAAAGGCTAATTTCCGACAAGATTTGCAAAAAAATGGCTAATTTCGTCACAAAATTTCACAAAACGGCAGATTTCTTCAAAAGATCGAGTAAAAACGATAATTTTTTTCCAAAAGTCGCGATAAAACGGAAAATTTTGTCAAATAAGTTGCAAAAAACGGCAACTTTCGTCAAAAAATAGCGATAAAACGGCAGATTTCGTCAAAAGATTTAAGAAAAAAACGGCAAATTTCGTCCAAAAATCGCAATAAAACGACAAATTTTGTGAAAAGTTCCGTTTTTTGCGGTATTTTCACGAAATTTGTAGTTTTTTTCGCGATTTTTTTAACAAAATATGCCGTTTTTGCGATTTTTTAATAAAATTTCCCGTTTTTTTCGCGATGTTTTCACGAAATTTGACGTTTCTTGGCGATTTTGTAGCAAAATATGCCGTTATTTGCGATCTTTTAACAAAATCTGCTATTTTTTGCGATCTTTTAATATAATTGGCCGTCTAGATTTGACGTTTCTTGGCGATTTTGTAGTAAAATATGCCGTTATTTGCGATCTTTTAACAAAATCTGCTATTTTTTGCGATCTTTTAATATAATTGGCCATTTTTTCGCGATCTTTTAGCAAAATTGGCCTTTTTTTGCGATCTTTTAACAAAATTTAAGTTTTTTTTTCTTTTTTTCATTTTTTTAAATGAAATTTTTGTTTTTTCACGACTTTTTCAACCGCTGGATTCTAGATTCAACTCTATGAAAGTGCCCTTAAAAATGAAAAAGTGCCCTGAAAAATATAAAAAGTGCCCTTTTCAGAACAGTAGCGCCCTGCCCTTTTTTAAAGCTGGGGGAAACTCTGAATATGCTACCTCAAAAATGTCTTTTTAGCGTTATTTTTTTAAAAATTAATGTATATGTGCATTTAAATACAGTAGACTCCCTCAAATCCGCAAACCAGAAATCCGGAACTCTCTAAAATCTGCACGTATTTTTGGAATGTAAACAAAGAAACTTTCAGTTAAGATATTGGGACAAAATTTTTTTAGTTTTGTATCAATTCCATATATTTTTTAATTTGTAATTTTTTTAATAATACTCTATTCATGTTTTTTTCATAAAGAAAGAATAATTTTTTTGAAAAAAATTCAAGGTATTTCTGATATTACTGGTAATCACAATCTTCTTACCAAATATATTATGCATTAATTAAGATTTTTTGGTTATTAAGCCTGGCTAAATTTGAAAAAAAAAAATCTTACTTTATAATTTTGATGTGAATTAGTAATGTATTTTTTTATGAGAAAAGATTTGTAGAATAATTTTGGAAATATACATTTAATCTTTATAATATGCATATATTTAATCATACACTATTGATTATTAACTTGACCTTTGCTATTAGTACTTTAATCATTAAAAAAATCATCTAAATTTTGATTACTTTAGTTTATTACTTATTTTGATATTTTATTATATTGTAAGCATTCATTATAGTTCCAATTGCACTCAAATTATTGTTTTAAAAATTTTAACAAAGCAATGACCAAAAATTCGCAAAATTCTAAAATCCGCACAACCTCTGGTCCCAAGCTGTGTGGATTTGAGGGAGTCTACTGTAAAAATAATTACATATGTTCTGTAACACAGTTTATTTTTTACTGTTAATAAAATTTTAAAAATCCAATTTTTTATTATTTGTTTTATAAAATCATTTTTGAATCACGAATTTGTAAAATTTTTTAAGTGTTTATTTTACTGTTTACATTCGTAAAGAACCATGAATTATAGAAAATTGCAGATTATGGGTGTGCGAATTATTGATCTTTGACTGTATAAGTTTACAGAAGTTTTGTTAAAAAATCAAAATCAAAATAGGCTTCTTCATAAATGTATGAATTTTTTAAGTATTTTGCATTTAAATTACAATTTTGTATCCATTTTTTCGAATTATCTATAAAATCACAACAGGAATGCAAAAAATGTTTACATTTTATTTGTAATAACGTAGAACTGTGATTGAAAAAATAGGCAGAATAGTAAGAGGGTGTGACACCATTTACATCCGCCCCAAGTGTCACCCATCTCAGCTATGCCACTTATTTTAATAACTTTCTATGGAATATTTTAGATTGTGAGTAATAACTCATTGAATAATTTCTTTCAATTTCTACCAATTTTGATCATCCCTGTATCATATACAGCCGAAGTTCTATAGTCTTCACATGCTGCGGCCAAAGGTTGTGCAGATTATGAAATATTGTGGATTATATGTCATTTTATTATTCCTAGGCAGCATTTTAATCCTTTAATCAGTATCATATGAAATCTAATAATTCATTTAACATGCTATCTGAAAAAAAAAATGCCTTTTTAAAGAGTTATTTTATTAAAAAATTTATATATAAGCGCATTTAAATAAAATTAATTACATATGTTTTGTAATGCTGTAATCTGTTTTTTACTGTTAATAAAATAAAAGAGTTGCAGTCAAAGTTCTGTAATCCACACAAGTTAGGGCCAGGCCCTGTTTACCGAGTAAGCCCGTGAAGCCCGTGCTTACACATTGAAATACAAAGGGGCCCCCAAATTTACTTTTCAAAACTAATTTTTAGAAAAAAAAAAAAAAAAAAATTAATGAAACTTTATCTAATTTGTGAAACTCAAATGTGAAAACACCACATTTCCCTTATGTTTGGGCGCCAGATGAAGCATGTGACGTCACGTGCAAGGGGTCTATTTGCCGATCTAATCTCGCTATCGCATACGCATTGACGTCACTACATAAGGAGGCGGGGATACATGCGATTCACCTATTGTAAGACAGCTGTGTCCTTCTTTTATGAACTTTGCACATTTCATTGAGTAAAACTAACTGAAACCGTATTTGTGTTTCAAACCGCTTGTTTATTGCTTGTGCTCGAATCCTCGTGATATATACACGTGTTAATTTGCAATTTTTCATATTTTATGTTTTTAAGTTAATTTTAATTTAATATGCCGTTTTAAGCACAAATAAAAGCTGTATGGTAAAATAATGGAAAAAAAAAGACAATATCAATCTGGATGTTGCAAACGTAAGCGGCAAGCTGAAAATGAGATAACTAGGAAAAAACTTAAAGATTCAATGCAGAATTTTCTGTTTGCGAAAAAAACAGAAACTCTCTTGGAAACTGACCGATATGTGCCGGTACCAAACGATCTTCAGAATAAGAATGATACATGTCTTCCCAATGATGAATTTCCCAAGGACAATCAGTTAACTGTGGATAGTTGTGTGCCGATACCAGGCGATCATCAGAATTACAACAAGGATATATGTGTACCGAATGATGAACTTCCAGAGGACAATCAATTAACTGTGGATACTGCATTTTGTAATGTTGGTGAAATTCAAGCTAATACTTCCAGTTGCAATAATGACTCTGGCGATTCAGTTGAAACTGACTCTGGACCATCAGCATCAAATACTGATCCCGTTTATAATTATAATGATGTAGCATTGTGGCCTCCAGTCAGTGATACATTAAGAGAGTTTTTTATTCTAAATAAACCCTGCCAAAATATTGATTACTTGGTAAATTCTACACGAGCACTTGGTGGAAAGGAAAGAATGTGCTCCTCTAATAATTTCTTCCGTGTGAAAAAAAATGGAGAAAAAATCCGAAGAGATTGGTTGCTGTATTCGCCAAGCAGTAAAGCAGTATTTTGCTATATTTGTAAGTTATATAGTTCAAGTGACCAAGCTCTTTGTAAGAATGGTTTTTCAGACTGGAGAAATGTCAGCAAAAGGTTGTCCTCTCACGAAAATTCACCTTTTCATAGAGAATCTGTGTATTCATTTTCACAGCGCTCAGCAATAATAGGTCGTATTGACTGCAGCCTTGTTGAGCAACATAAAGCAGAAGGAAATTACTGGAAACAAGTATTGTACAGAGTTGTAGCTGTTGTAAAATTTATTTCACAGAGAGGGCTTCCCTTCTTTGGAACTAATGAAACATTTGGTTCTGTACATAATGGAAATTTCCTCGGAATCATCGAATTATTAAGCACTTTTGATTTATTTCTGGCTGAGCATATCACTACTCATGGAAATAAAGGTAAAGGAAAAGTTAGTTATTTTTCTTCAACAATTGTCGGAGAATTCATTGAACTCATGTCAAAAAAAGTGTTAGATGAAATATTAGCTGAAATTAAGAAAGCTAAATATTTTGGAATTATTGTTGACTCTACTCCAGACATAACACATACAGACCAACTCTCTTTAGTTTTAAGATATGTTGATTTACAAGGAAATCCAATTGAACGATTTTTAAAATTTATACCAATACATGGTCATAGTTCTCAACATCTTCAAGAAGTTGTTGTTAATACTCCTCAAGATCTTGGTATAGATTTAAAGTATTGTCGAGGTCAGTCATACGACAATGCTAGTAATATGTCGGGAAGATATTCAGGCTTACAAGCTAGATTAAAAAAAAATTTCCCTCTTATAGAATATGTACCATGTGCAGCCCACTCTCTGAATCTTGTGGGTACAAATGCCGCTGAAAGCTGTTCTTCAGCCGTTTCTTTCTTTGGCTTAGTTCAAAGTTTATACAACTTTTTTTCTGCGTCAACTCACAGATGGGAATTGCTGAGTGAGAAAATAGATAATAAGTTAACATTGAAATCTTTGTCTACAACAAGGTGGTCTGCAAGTGCAGATGCTGTAAAAGTCTTAAAAAAGTATTATACAGACATATTGAGCATCTTATCAAACATCTCTAAAGATGTTAATGAATCTGCAGCCACTAGAAGCGAATCACGTAACCTATTTTCAAAAATTAAATTATTTGAATTTGCTCTCATGGTTGTTATATGGGATACTATACTGCAGAGAATGAACAGTGTGAACAAGACTGTTCAATCAGTAAACTGTGAAATGTCATGTATTGTACCCCTATATGAATCATTAGAAAATTTTATAAAATATGTGAGAGATAATTTTGAAAGCTATGAAAATGAAGCTGAACAATTAGCCGGTGCAAAAAATTATGAATCTAAAAGAAAAAGAGTTACACCAAAAAGTAAATTGCTTGACGATAGTGGAAGTGCTAATGTCCAATTGTCTCCTAGAGAAAAATTTTTGTACCAAACGCATTACGTTATATGTGATTCAATCATAATGGAACTCAGCAAAAGAAAACATGCTTATTCCTTTTTAGAGTCGAGATTTGGCTTTATGTGCTCAAAAAGCATGTCAAGGGAAGATATTAAAGATGCAGGAAAACAATTTTTTGAAATATATTCCGATGATATTGATGAAGAATTCTCAGAGGAATTTGTACAATTCAGTCATTTTATCTCAAAAGAAGTAAAGACTGAAGAAAAATTAAAAATGATAAAGTCTTTAAAAATTGAACACACTTTTCCTAGCGTCGAAACTGCTTTCAGAATCATGCTTTCGATTCCAATTACAAATTGCTCCAGTGAACGTTCTTTTTCAGTGTTAAAACGTATTAAAAATCGTTTACGATCCCGCATTTCTGAAAAAAATCTTTCTGGATTATCTCTTCTTACAATTGAGAGTGATTTGACTGGAAAAATTTCTTTTGATGATATCATAGAACAGTTTGCTTTAGCTAAGAGCAGAAAAAAACCAATGTAATGTTTTTAAGTATTGAAGTTGCATAGATGTTTACATTATGTACTTTTAAAATTTAGCCTTAAAAAAAATCTTCATGTGTTTCTGTAGTAAATAATTTTTATTTTAAAGTTCTAATAAGAAGTAGCTGTCCTTGTTAGTTTTAAATTTATTAAAGTAAATAGCGAGCTATGTTAGTGAAAGTTAATTTCCTCTTTCATATGAAACTTGATATTTAAAAATTAAATACTGGTCTTCCTACTTACGTTATTTCAGAATTTTTATTGATTTATTTCAAATTTATCCTTCTTCATTTTTCAAAACAATGTCATTTATACAGAGATGTTCGCTCATATTTCTTCTATGATGAATTTGTATACTTTGGCTAAGTGTGAGAGTGTGATGAGAATTTAACAGTTTGTCATTTTTACAAATTAAAATTCTGGTTTTATTTATTTATCAATATTGTCCCATAATGCTCTAAAATTTGCTTTGAAATTATCCTTTTTTAAATAAAAATTCAGGTTTTATATATTATTTATAAATATTGCCCTATAATATACTAAAATCTGTTTTAAAATTATCTTTTATAAATAAAAATTCAAGTTTTATATATTATCATTTATAAATATATTGCATTGACCGATTGACCTATAATGCTCTAAAATTAACTGGCAAGCTCAGCTGAATGAGCGAAGATAAATATTGAATGATGATATGGATATTCATTAAACGTCAGAAAAAGATAAGAGCCAATTTATTCTATCAGTTTACAATTGTTTATTTATTTCTGGTTAAGTACTTGTTTTTATAAAATAGGATGATTCTGATCATAATAGCAAATTTTATAAATTAATGAATCTAAATCATGTATGTTATTTTTAAATGTTTTTATTTATTGATCATAATGCATAAATTCATTTCTTGTTAATTGAAACTATATAAGCAGCAACGATTTGATTTAAAATGTTACTTGCTTGTCAAAATACATAAAGATTTTAAGTATAATTAAACTTCTATGGATTTAAATGTTTAAACTTTCTAAAAGGAGTTTTACAGTTGTAAGAAAGAAACTTACTTTATTAAATATTTTAATTAAATCTTTTTTAATGTCTTTTTCAATTGTCAAAATTTGATTGTGTTTGCTGTCAATAATTTCATGTGTTGATAATTTAAATCTTCGAGGAATGTAGTTTTGAAATTTCACTTATGTGATAATAGACAGCCAAAGAAGTTTGCTATTCAAATATTTCTTTGCGTTTATTGATATCTGCAATTTTTTTTTCTTTTATGTCATAGATGTGTTATTTACACTCCACATTGGCACAGTATCAACAAAATAGCAATTTTATGTCTCATATCATAACATTTCATAAGGAAACTGGCTATTTTCCAAATTATTCTGCAAATTTTTTTTTTTTTTTTTTTTTTTGCAGAACAGAATAAATGTTACCAAATCATTTATTTGATGTAAACAGTGCCTTGATTTGTGTTGTGTGTGTTATAGGAATAGCTTCAATCATTAATTATTAAAAATTTAAATACATAATTAAATGCTACATAAGAAATATGTTTAAATTTATTTTAAAATTTCATACTGAATTACTTGAAAGTTATATTTTGCTTGCTTCATTTTAAATACAGATGTAAACTATAATGTCTTTTTTGAGAGTAATCATTAAGAATATGCCTTGCTAAAATTTTCAAGATCATTCCATAATTTCGGCTTCTCATTTAAGTTAATAGAGATAATTTTTTTATTTACAATTAAAAATATAACCACAAACTTAATTAAACAATATTATTAGAAATAGAATAATAAATTTATATTGTACCAGAAAACTCCCTTTAGACAGACTGTAACTGATATCTTTATTCTCTCTATTTTTTTTTTCTGTTTATACAATAAATAATATAGAAACATTAATTAAATGTTATGTATATCAATGCTTAACATTTTAATCTCAAATGTTTAAGACTGCAACATGTGCTAAAAGATAATAGAAAATTTAATCTGTTTTAGAATATTCCATGCATCAGGTGTTTTTGCTGTCTACAGAAAAAAATAAAAATAAAAATTTACCTAGCAAAAAAAAAAAGGAGTAAAATTTTAGTGGCACCTCATACAGTTGTTACTTGTGTGGAAAATATAGCTTGTTATGTTGTTTTGGGTGGATTATAAAGTTTTTTTATCTTACTTTGTACTTCACTTTTTCACATCTTGTATATGTAGATATTTTTAGATTCAATTCTTTAAAATCAGAATTATTCTAAAATATGGTATTCATAACTTTAAAAATTTGCCTGCATAACACAAGCAAAATTTAAATTTTACTTCATATTAATTGATTTTAATGATCTGATTTCTTATAATCGGATGCTAAAGTTCTAATCTAATCTTATGTTGCATACTTTTAATATATCTTTTATTTTCAATTGTGTTTATACATTTTAATGTTCTAAACATTTAACTGTTGAAATTGATCATCATTACAAAACTATAAAAATATTTTGTTTTAAAATATAACGATCATTTTCACATCTTAAGACATTTTTTTTTTTTATGGCGATAAAATCTCTTGAAAGTAACTTTCAGATAGGTGATTATGTTTTTGAAAATGGCATTTTTGGAAAAGTGTGTTAAATTTAGCACCAATTTCATTTTGCAGATCACAGACATATCTGTTTCTATCCTGTCTGTATTCATAAAAGGTGCAAAAATGAAATATCTGGAATTAGTTATTTAAATAAAAGAGGAAGTAATTATAAAATGTCTGATCTAAAATAGTAGCAAAATTGTGTTGAAGATAATTATAAGTTTGTCAATTTATTTTTAATCCCTGAACTGTTCTTAGCACTAAAAGATGCTACAATTTATAAATTATGAAATAAATTTTGAAGTTCTAATATTCACAACCTGAGTTCTATGATTGTTGATTCATTTACGAAATTAATTTGTCTTATATGATTATGTACTATATATATGAATATAAAGCAGGGTTGTTAAATACCCGAGTTTTTTTTCATAATAAACCCAACCCACTGTGTTTTTTCATAATTTTTGGGGTTTTATCAGGTTTTTTCAGGGTTTTGGGGGTTATGGGAGGTGGTTCAGAATGCTTGAAAAAAATCTACTTATTACTAAATTTAAAGTAGCTAATTGATTAGAAATATATATAAATCAATGACAGTAATCAAAATTATGCTTTGCTTTTAGATAAATTGATTATTAGTAATAATTTATAAAGTATTTTTTGTTATTACTAAATAATAGAATAAGTTAAGTAATTCTACATGTCTACATAATTAAATTAGGATTCTAAGCATATATGGTATTTTGTTATGAGTTTCTATTGTATAACATAGAACAGATTACACATCAAAGTATTTTTTTAATGGGAAAAAAATTGTGTTACTTACACATGCTACAGAGATTAACTAACAATTATTTCTTTTAAAAATTGTGGTGGTTATAAACTTTATGAGTGGTGTACTGATATTAAGAAATATATTATATATGTAATATAAATACATTTTATGTGTAATTTAAAGTTGAAATTTTGAAAAAACCCACCCGGGTCTTTTGGGCTGGGCAAAATCATAACAACCCTAATATAAAGTACTTTTCAAATGTATAAATAGGTTGATAGCTTAATATTAAAAAAACCATTCAAAATTTTGATAGTAAAATATCTCATTGTTCAAGCATATGAAAGAGAATTTCGTAAATGATTAAGCAAAATAATTGAGTAATAAGGGGGGCCCCCTGTATGATGCGGGCTTCCACTAACTCCAAGTCTTAAGCGGGCCCTGGTTAGGGCCAAAGGTTGTTCGGATTATGGAATATTGTGGATTTAGAGTATTATGGTTTGTACATCATTTAATTATTCCTAGACAGCCTTTTAGTCCTATGATTAGTATAATATGAAAAGATAAATAGAATAATAAATTGATTATTAGGTTTCATATCTCAAAAAATGTCTTTTTAAAGTTATTTTATTAAAAAAGTAATATATATGTGCATTTTAATAAAAATAATTATATATGTTCTGTAATACAGTTTATTTTTTACTGTTAATAAAATAAAAGAGTGATATTAACAAAAAATGTAGACATTTTATTATGATTTATTTTTTCAATTTTTTTATTATTCGTTTTAAAAAATCATTTTTGGATCACAAATTTGTAAATTTTTTAAAGTGTCTATTTCACTGTTTATATTCATAACGTAACACGGATTATAGAAAATTGCAGATTATGGATGTGAGGATTATCGATCCTTGACTGTATTTTTCCTCGATTGTTTATTGAAACTCTCTGATTTTTTTTTCCCACAACCAATGACAGAATTTCGCCCAGCGATCAATAGGCAAATTGGATCCCCCTCCCCTTCAATTGATTATTGAAATTAGCAACTTTTATAGCAACTAATTGAAGAAAATCTCTAAATGTTTCTTAGATAAGTGACAAAATTGTTGGTATTTTTCCATGATCATTTAGAGAAATTCTCTTTTTTTCTCATGAGTCGACAAAGATTTCAAATAAATAAATAAAATCACCTAAATAAATAAATATACAGTAGAACCTTGATCCATCATTTTCCAAAGGTGCGGGAAAATGATGAATGTGGATTAACTTCAATATGTGATAAAACACCATGTTTATGCATGCAATGTATACAGTATACTAATAAATACTAACTTGCTGCTTATTAAACTCTAAAAGAAATCAATTGAAGTTATAGAAAATTAATATTTATTTAAAAAAAAACAATAAATTTGTTTCGTTTTTCGTTCATCTTTTCAAATCAAAAGTAAACTTTCAAGAAATGCAAAATTTTTCTGGTAAATTTCGGTAATTTTATATGATTATATAAAAGTTCATACTGTTTCAAATGCTGTAATTGCATGAGACAGAATTGGCACTGGTGACTCAGCTTCATCAGCATAAATGTTATCCTCTGCTTTTTTCCCCATTATTTCCTTTTTTTTCATTATCACACATTTTTTATATCTTAGGGCACCACATGTCGTAATATCTTGATCTGTGGAAGCTTAATCATACCCTCTGCTATATACAACCACTCTTCATCTGCCATTCTGTTGTTGCCATCATCAACACAAACAGCAGAAATGAGTTATTTTAGGATTCACAAAGCAATTCCAGATTATTAATTTTATGATGATTATTAATTTTATTTAATGATTATTAATTTTATTTCGTGAGGAGAAAAATTTTACAACAATGGATGTGGGAAAATGACTTTTTGAAGAACGATACTTGCATGTTTTGTTAACATTATTTAAATATAATTTGTGCAGGGACCAGGGGCGTAAATCCCGCGGGTTGGGGGGGTTGGGTATGGGGGTGCGACACCCCCTTCAAGAAAATTAGTCAGATAATTTTATGTTTATCGGTAAAATAATACACTTAGTAAAAAGTTTTTAAAGTTTTATCTGTAAAACTTATAAATTGGAAAACGAAACAAATCATTCGGGAAAATGTCCGTTTAGTCAGGAAAATGTTATTTACTACTATAAAGACTTAGAAATTGGAAAAATGAAAAAATCAGTCAGAAAAATTCCTGTTCGATATTGAAGATGTATGTTTTTGTTGGGAAAATGGTATTTACCTATAAGAACTTACAAATTGGAAAAATGTTCGTTTAGTCGGAAAAAAGTTATTTACTATAATGAGTTAGAAATTAGAAAAACAAAAAAATCAGTCAGAAAATTTCACGTTTGATAGGAAAAATGTATGTTTTTGTTGGGAAAATGGTATTTACATAAGGACTTACAAATTGGGAAAATGAAAAAGTCAGTCAGAAAAATTCCCATTTGATTGGAAAAATTTATGTTTAGTTGAGAACAATATATATATATATATATACATATCCATTATATAATGCTACAATTCAACATCAGAATATGGAATAACTCATATATACTTATATATTAAATTTTAAAAACTTATGAATTGGAGAATTGTTTTGTTGTAGTTTTTAATTAGAAGGAAAAAAAATGTTGAATAAAGAAAACTTATATAAATATGTTCTGAGTCGGAAATATTTCAGATTTTCTGTTTTTTGACAAAACTATACAGATAAACTTTGATTTGTGGAATATCGTGAAGTCAAAAACCTCGATATTACAAAAAAAAAAAAAAAAAAAAAAAACTTAGATACATATTTTCTTATTATTTAATTCTATTCTGCTTAAACCATTAGTTTTTAGCTTATGATCATATAGCATGAAATCGTTAAAGCCGTTAATCGTTATATGTTACTACTGCTGAAATTATGTATATTTATGCCTATATTTAATAATTCAGTATTTTCTGTATCAATTATGTCACATCCTTAATGAAAAGAACAAAAAATGAAATGCAATTTGTGTAATTCGGTTTTGTTGAGACACTGTTTTATAGATCAAGTGGTCATATTTCTACAGTCGTTTTAGGTAGGAACGTGAAATTCAAGATAGTAAATCTGCTAAAGAAATAATTAATAACGCATTTTAGTATATTAGAAATCCTTCCCCTATAAAAGTAAAGGAGGTTGAAAATTTTTGTATATTTGGTATATCTCACAGCCATATTTCTACAGTCGTTTTAGGTAGGAACATGAAATTTAACCCTTTAAGCGGCCTTCAAAATATTCCATTCATGTTTAACTATTCATAAGGATTATTCTCTGCAGTACTGCAAATTTTGCCAAACAGTCTGACTTGAATGTTACATAGGTAAATTTTCATAAAAATTTGATAAATTGCAAGTAATTGGTCAATTGTTGATGATTTTAATAGCAGCAGAAATCGTTATAAAATTTTAAACAAAAGTACATATTCTCCATTCACTTTATCATTACCTCGTAACAATAAATGTGAGGGAATGATGAAATAAGACGTTTTCACTAATTGTCATGAAAAATGCAAAATTATGGAAAAAACCAAACTGATTCCTTAAAGAAGAACACTTAATATATAATATATAATAAAATTAAAAATTTTGAAAATTAACAAAAATTTAGAATTCTGTGTGAGGGAATGACTGCTAATAAAAATGCTCCCTGATTTTCTGACTGAAAAAATTTTCTAGAAAATTAACAAAAACTTACACCACAAATTTATGTTACTGGACTGACAAGTACTCAAAATAGTTTCCTTTCTGTGAAAGATTCTAGACTGCTGCTCTTCTTTAGTTATAGGATATTTGGGATAATAGCAATATGTGAGGGAATGATGGTCTAACATGTGGAAACTACATATAATTGAGTAGACTATCTATTAATAGTAAAAAATAATATTTTTATCATTTTTTGTGAAGTACCAAATAGAAACTTTATTTTGCTTAGGGTGTTTTTAATTATTTTTATTTCTGGATGGAAAAAATCAGGCAGTAAAGTATGGTAGTACGGGTTGGGGAATGATATTTGCATGATATACCTTATACAGTCGATGCTCGTTTTTGAAAACTCGTAGGGAACACTCAAATAGTTCGTAAAATAGAAAGTTCGTAAAATAGAAAATCATCAAAAATGACATGAATATGTACATTATTTATGTCTGTTTTTATCAATCTCCCCCCTCTTCATAAATGATGCAATATTTTAAGATTATTTATTCTGAAATAAAGTTATACATGTATTTTTTAAATATATAAGAAAATGCAAAATGCAAATTTATGCACAGAAAAAAATTTTAGCACTCAGAAGAATATGTTATTACGCTTTGAAAACATTACATGTGAAAGCATAGACTATTAGTACTTAATGGATGAAAATACATAGATAAAAAAATTAGGAATGGAAATAATCACTTATCTTTTTTTGTTTCAAAATCACATTTTGGAAAATATGTTTCCATTTTATCTATGCTTGAAATCATTTCACAATTATTGTTCTCATCAAAAAAGTGCCTTAGCCCTGACAACCATTGAGCTGCTTGTTTGACAGACGGGCGTTGGATTATTTCATTTTCTTCTTGTTCCAAATCTGAAAATTCTTCTTCCTTTTCATTTATTGTGTTAGTAATAATTTGTTCATCTGACATTTCTTCCGTACAAATCAAGTCTGAATCTACACTCAAAAAAGTCCTGGAATGAAATTTCATGCAACAGTCGATTTCTTTTGCGGAGTTCATTTATGAGTAACTCATCTCCACTGATATCGTCGGCTACATTTTCTTAGTTTTCTTCAGTTAAGCTACTAAAGCCTGCATGTTGAAATGTATATAATGCATATTGCAGTCACTTGAACATCATTCCAAGTACGTATTGACAAATGCATTGCACCTAAAACATCAATTTCATATGGCTGATTCAGCTCCAATCCCATGACTACTCTTTGCAGAAGCACTCTTCGATATATCCGCTTGAAACTGTTAACAACACCCTGATCCATCGGCTGTAAAATCGAAGTTACATTGGGTGGAAGATACTCCACACGAATAGATTTAAGATCTGAGACTTCAATGTGAGCCGAACAATTATCCACAATTAGCAGAATTTTACGTTTTTCCAAAAAAATTTGACGATCCAAGTCTCTTAACCATTTTTCATAAATGTGCACGGTCATCCATGCATTTTGATTAGCATGGTATGCAGCTGGAAATTTGTTAACATTTCTGAAGCATCTAGGCTTCAAATTTTTTCCAATGAAAAGCAAGGGCAGTTTTTGTGTTCCATTCATGTTGGCTGCCAACAAAATTGAGATTCTCTGCTTAGCCTTTTTGCCTCCGCTTCATTTTTCACCTTTGAAGGTAAGTGTTTTTTCCGGCAGCATCTTAAAAAACAAACCTGTTTCGTCCGCATTAGACTTCCACTGGAGCATATTCAGTTAGCAATGCTTTTAAATCGCGTTCTTTTTATTCATTTGCCAAAGTCGTATTTGCTATTCCACTTTTACCGCACAATTTTCTGAAGCTCAAACCGTGCCTGGACTTAAATTTTTGTAACCAACCATCTGTGGCCTTGAAGTCTTTGATGTTCAGCTTCAAAGCAAAAGAGTTCGATTGTTCTTTAAGGAGATTACCATCTATAAGAATGTTCAGTCCTCTCATTTTCCTCATCCAAGAAATCAAAGCTTTCTTCAATTGGGGGTGTTTTGCTTCTCTGAAATATTTACGAGAGGGATTTTTACTCGTGTTTCTATTTCCGACGATTTTCTCTCGAGATTTTAAAATTGTGGAGACACTATTCTTTGGAATTCCATACTTTTTCGAAATTTCTGTTTTACTTAAGATTTTCTCATCTACTTCTTTTAAAATTTTCTTCTTTACCTCAATGGATAAACAAGTGCGTTTCTTCAACTGCGACATACTGCAATTCTGTAATGTTCTGGTCCTATCTCCCTCTCGACTAACGAGACTTCACAGATTGAGTAGTCCAGATGGAATGAGAAAACAGACGAGTACAGAATGCAATCCTTCAAAAGATTTCGTTTCCCCTTTCAACAATGACACCTGCTTGTACATTTAAGTTTCACTCGCCAATCAGAAGCTTTCCAGACACGTGCCTTTAAAATCAGTCATAATAAACTACGTGGTGCTAAATAAACTTATTGCTACCGAAAGCGGGTGGGGGGAAATAACACATTCTTGAAATGCACCTGCTGTCTTTTGCACTTGTTGAGAATATAATTGACGTTGGCACTTCTTTTCGGTATTTAAAAAATAAATAAGTAAATAAAATAAAATAAAAATTGCAGAATTATAAAAGTTAAGTTCGCAAAAAAGAGATTTTCATAATTTGTAGTTCGTAAATGGGAGTGAAAATTTACATAGCGTCTATGGGAATGTATTCGGGAACACGCTCTAGTTCGTAAAATCGCAAGTATTCGCAAAAAAGAGGTTCATAAAAACGAGCGTCTATTGTATTTTTAAATATTAAATTTGTTTATTTTGAAATCTTACTTCCTGTCCCTAATAAACAAACTTTAGATCTTCTAATAAAAGTAAAAATAAATAAAAATAAAATGAAATTTAGAGCATTTATATGGCTGGGAAACACTTTTTGCACTACTGCAGAGAATAACCCATAAAATGTTATTTATAAAAGGTATTGGAATGAAAATTTTTATTTGACAAACTTATATATTTATTTATCTTATTCACTTCAAAAAATTAATTTTAATATGAATTTTGTGTTAAATCAGCCATTGTTTCTAAAAGTTATGTGACGGAAAAACCTTGTAAGGCCGCTTAAAGTATTGACAAAGTAAATCTCCTAAACAAATAATTAATAACGTATTTTAGTATATTAAAAATTCTTTCCCTATAAAAGTAAAGGAGGTCGAAAATTTTTTAATATTTGGTATATCTCATCAGACACATTTCTAGAGTCGTTTTAGGTAGGAACGTGAAATTCAAGAAAGTAAATCTGCTAAACAAATAATTAATAACGTATTTTAGTATATTAGAAATTCTTCCCATATAAAGGTTAAGGAGGTCGAAAAATTTGAATATTTGGTACATCTCATTAGCCGTTTTAGGCAGAAGTGTGGAATTAATAAAAATAAAACTACTAAAAAACTAAGCACGTATTTCAGGACTTCAGGAATTTCCCTCTAAGTGAGTTAAAGGGAGTCAAAAATTCTAAAACATTTAGCCATATCCTGGCAGCAGTTTTAGGTCGGGACATGAAATTCAAGAACAAGCTAATTTAAAAGAAATTTAATATGCATTTCAGAGATTTTAGAAATTCTCCTGCCTTTAAGAGGATTAAAGGAAGGGGGAGTATTGAAATGCTTAGATGCTTTCGCAATATTTCTGCTTTACATTGATGATGAGATTCAGAATAACCAATCTACTAAAACACATTTAAACCTATATTTTATTAATTTTGGAATTTCTCAAGTAATGAGGTTTAATGGGATGATGGTTAGTTTTAGGTCGTTTCAACATATCTAAGCACAAATTCTTAGGTAGGAGCGGGAAATTCAGTGTAACAAACCTACCAAAAAATTGTTAATTACAGTACTTCCGTGATTTTAGAGCTATTTTGTCTATTCTATCGCCAACATCGACTTTGAATTGGATAATGTAAAATTACACGAATAAGACAACAATAATGGATAATTTATCTTATGTTAAGAAAATGTAATTTTATTTTAATTTTATTCGTGTGATTTCATTTGGTTCACTAATCTTTTAGGAAAACCGACTAGCGTAGCGGGCAAAGATTGTCAGTATATATATATGTGTATGTGTTACATTTCATTTCGCAATATTCATCTAAATTATTCTAAATTTCTGGCATACTATTTATTTCTCCGTTTCTGAATAATACTTAATATTTGTTTCGATTGAGTTTCTCTTTAATTTTAAAACGGGTATATTAATAAATATCTTATTTAAAATCTTAATCTAAAGTTTTAGTCCTTTATAAATTTTATCAGTTGTCCAATCTATAATATTCTGAGAGAAGCTAGTTTTTATTTTCGAATGTTTGAAAAGCCATTTTGTTATTTTTCTTTACATTATCTTAATTCCAGGAATCTATGTTCCCACGTCTTTTCGATGATAGTCATTTTTCTTCGAACACACTACGCTGAAAGGTATGGACTCCTTAAGCGGCTCCGCCCCACCAGTGGCCGAGAGGTACGGACCTCTCAACTGGTAGACAGCAGGTGCTGGGTTCGAACCCAATCGCGGCTGTTGGCCTAACCGTTCGGAGTTTTCGTGGTTTTCTTCGAACCTTGCGTAAATACGGGTTAGGTTCCCTTAGAAAGACCCCCACGAAGGGCACTCCCCCCTGGTCCTATATCCCTAGCGTAGATAATCGGACGACAAAAATAAACCTAAACCTAAACCTAAACCTTAAGCGGCTCCCCTCTCGAGTCACTAACTTAGCTGCCCATCTCTAAAAGTACTTCTTTCACTGATTGGTTCATTTCTGTACAACGTCGATATCTGTCGTGTCTGCAAATCAAATCTAACAAAAAGGAGATGCGATGACTTTGTAGCTTAGATTTCTGTCTTGTTTCAAGTATTTTGATATATATTATCTCCTGTCTACGATTTTTGTATTTTTTAGCTCACAGGCTATCATAGCCTGAGAACTTCTGTACCCGTCCGTTCTGTATGTACGTTCGTATGTACGTTCGTATGTGCGTTCGTGCGTAACGCGATAACTCACGATAAAAATATCGGATCCACTTGAAATTTTGTATATAGGTATATCCTGATAAGGCGCTTCCCTGATTAGTTTTTGGAGTTCATTCGATATGTATAAGAGGGGGAACGGGGGGCTCATGCCCTTCCCTTTAATTGAAATAAACGGGATTTTCATGCAGAATTAACAGTTTTCGTTCAAAATTTAGATATAGGATCATTCTGATGAGGCGATTCCGTGACTGTTATTAGGTGTTCATTGAATAAGCATAAACAGGGAGAACGGGGGGCTCATGCCCCTCCCCTTAATTGATATAAACGGGATTTTCATGCAAAATTAACAGTTTTCGTTCAAAATTTAGATATAGGATCATTCTGATGAGGCGAGTCCGTGGCTGTTATTAGGTGTTCATTGAATAAGTATAAACAGGGGGAACGGGGGTTCTAATGCCCCTCCCCTTAACTTGTATAAATGGATTTTTCAATCAGAATTGTCAGATTTCGTTCAAATCTCTGAATAGTTTTGGAAGTTTAATTGTTATGTATAAAAGAGAGGAATAACTCCTCTTAAATTATATAAATGCTAAATGGGTTTTTATTAAGAATTATCCGATTTGCTCTGAATTTTGGATATAGATTTATTAATATGATAAAGCATGTACTTGATAGTTTAGGAGGTTCAATGATTAAGTATAAAAAAAGAGAAAGGGGAGAGCTGTTTCCTCTTCTTAATTTTTTTTCGAACGGAATTAATGAAAAAACAAGGCTATAATGTACAATTAGTATGCGTAGCCTGTGAGCTCAATGCCATCAGTTTAACTGGGCAATATTCTTTTTATTTAAATTTTCATTTGAAAATCATCTAATATGGCATAGAGATTCATCCCAAAGAACGAATTTTTTCATATGTAAGACTCATTTTAATTTTTCATGTTTGATGAATAAACGACTTAGAACCACAAACTGGCGCCGTTTCTGATGGAGAAATCACGGGATTATCGAATCCACTGCATTGCTACACTTACGCTCTGACCATATAGATTAGTAGTACGACTGCAAAACAACCACCTTATGTTCTCAATATAAATTCTCTGATATTAGCTATTATCAAGAATTTCACGCAAGTTGACTGGATTTGACGACTACAGAATAACACAATCTTTTATCAACCACCAAGATTCCACGAATTTAATACATGATGTTATATACAGAGTGAGTCATAAATATCGAAACAACAGTCTATCTCCTTAAATATTATCCCTAGACCCATACTTCCATTTGCAAAAATTCATAAAAAAGATGAAATTTTTGATTAAAAAAAAGGTTGCAACTCCATGGGGGATCTCTTTGAAAAAACAAGAAAATTAAATATTTATACGTAGGGTAATGATTCCAATTAAGAAAACTTCCTTTATCAAGTCCTGAATTAGACACAAAAAATTGCATCTTCATATTTTCAAAACTCGCAGAGTTATAGCCGTTTAAATAATTTATCGTGTTTTAAGGGATAAGACACAAATTGAAATGCGCGCAATTCAAGAAATAATGTTACCTTAACAGCTCTAAAATTCACGTAGAAAAATCTATGTTTTGAGTTAGAATTTTATTTATTTATTTATTTATTTTTGTGATGGTTAGCCGCATAATTTGCAAATAAAATCACATCATAAAATTTCCCATAAAATTCATAAAAATTTCAAATGATTAGTATCGTTTTAAATGGGATAATTTAAAATCGTTACAACTCGAATCATTATTGATCGGATTTTGATTTCTTTCCATTTAATTAAGGATGAAAATCTTATTTTAGTTTTGTTTCAGACTTTTTTTTTCAATATTAATTTTAAAACTATTAAAAATATTTATTTAAAACTTACATTTTTTAAATCATATTTACAAAAGTATAATAATTTTTCAAAATTGCCGAAACAAAATTAATGTAAAATGATGAAAAAAAGACATGTTTTAAGTTTACACTTATTTTCTTTAACGATTCTTGACTTTGTGACTTTTGACTCGCCCGACGTCGCCTGGGCAGAAACTGTGCCGGGACTGTAATTCGAAAACATAACACTAAACTGGACTTAAAAAAAAGACTGAATAATATTTATATGCACAGATATCACACACACTACATTGGCGCGATTCTTTTCAGATGCCGATTTGGTGGAAACCTCCAAGAAGTTTGAGAAACTTTAATTTAAACCGACTATGGGTCCGTAAAGTGATCCAGAATGACGGGGGAAATTTTTTTATGCTAGATTTGTAATGTATGAAGCATAAATTTTCAATAGACATATTACATAAAAAAATTAAAAACGCCCCCTTCCCCCTACCCCCAAATAAAAGGGTCCTATGGGAAAACCCGGAAAACTGAAATAGCAAAAAGATCAGCGAGGACAGCATTTCAAAACAATGTTCCCCAGACTTTCAACATATACAGAGTTGTAGGTTACGATAACAGTGTCGCGAGTCCAATAGTTTTACCCATCTCAAAAAAATGCCCAACGCGCCTAAAGAAGTTTATACTTCAAATTCTGCCTACGGCGGAATACTGTTTTAAACGGAAAATATCTTGATCCATACAAAATAAATATAATAATGCCTGAGAAAAAATAAACTCCATTTACACCTCCTAAGTAGGGTATTTGTCTATAACGTATATTTTCTTTCCTGTGTGATTCTGTCTTAAACGGTTTTACTGTATAACATTTTTCAATGTCACCAACGCCTGGAATATGAATTAACGATATTAAAATATAAGGGAAACATTTACATATAAATAGAGGTTCATTGATAAAATCAATATATCACAGCCTTTGGTGTTTCTTTAAAATAAAAAGTACAAATATGAAAAAACAAAAAGCTATAATAAAACATTTTTATCAAAAGTCCAGCATACGAAACAATTTTTGACCATACCGAAATAAAAAAGTATGCAGAAATTCACGGCTGAGCCGGGCTGTGATTTAAACTTTTTTCCAGGCCGGTCCGGATTCGTGCAAATTTAGAGAGTGCCAAATTTATACTACCAACGTCATTTTTGGCTTGTAATAAGAAAAAGTTGGGTGCGGTGGGCGCCAAATTGAAACTTTGCCCCGGACGCAGTTTTCTCTTCTGAATCTATACGTTGCTTTTTTGTGTCCAAATGAGAGGCACTGTCTTAAATCGACATTTAATAACGGACAGTTTGTGGACGATCCCTGACTTGTTTTCAAAATGAGTCAAAAGCGCTTCGTTTATAGACATGGTTAAGTGGTATAAGTCACGAATTTTGGATTTTAATATCTGTGAGGTATTAAATATGGAGAAGGAATTTTTTTTGTTCAATTTAAGAATGGATAAAAAAATAATTTCCTAATTGAAAATTTTGCTCTACGGGGGCCGTATAAAAATGCAATTTTCGTATATATATATTTTTTTCAAATAAACCGCCCTTGGAGTTGCAACTTATAAAAAAATCACCTTTTTTATGAATATTTGCAATTGGAAGTATGGGTCTATGAGCAAAATTTAAGGAGATTGGTTATTGTTTCGATATTTATGACACACTTTGAGTATGTGTTTGTATATACACATACATACACACACACACACACACACACACACATATATATATATATATATATATATATATATAATTGTATTTTTTTTCTTAGTACTCGGACATTTTTCTCCTTGGAGTCGGGAATTTATGAGTCTACACCCCCCTACGCAACAAGTGTGATTTACGCCCCTGAGTTCAACTGTAAGTTCTCGATATTTAGTATGTGAATTTGGATTCAATTTAAATTTTAGATTCTTCATTGGTAAAAACTGAACTTCATCACTAACTTCTTAAGACACAACTCTCCTTCCATACAAGGAATTTCTGTACGCTATATTAAACTAAGCATTTACAAATCGTAATTGTGGTCAATTCAGATGATTGAAACATTTTTCTGTGGAGGGATTTTTGTAATTCACGAAAAAGCACTTTGAAATTCCAGAGAGGGGTAGCAGTTCTAGACGATTAATAAGCATAAAATCCTAAATGCTCTGGGGAGACATCTCGATGCTTCGAGGGTGTCACCTCCTAAATTTTATGCTGCAGTGTAATAAATGTAAAAACCGTTTCTGATGTTTCTCGTATCATTTTGAATTTGTACAAAAATTAGAAATTTTTAAATAGTTTTGTAGCTGCCTTAAATGTCCCACACAATAAGGAACAACAATGTTACAATACTAAAGAAGTACATGAAAAATCTCCCCTTCAAAATCCATTAATTTATTTAAAAATGGTTCCAGTAGAAACATTCAATGACAAAAAATACCATTATTTATCACAAATTTAGGAAAAAATCAAAACTATTCATTATCCCTCTGCTCTTTCCCTGAATATCAACGAGACTCGAAATAAAAGAATTCAAATCAGAAACAAACATCGATCTCCGGAAATAGTCTTTACATTTATCATGAGATGTATTATCTCTCTACATCAAATAGCCAACTTGACAAGGATTCTGTATGATTGAAAAAAATGTATTAAAGTTTTTGTAGAGAGAAATTCTGCTCTTTTGAATAGGTCAACAAACTTTTAAGATCCAGTTTCTTATTTCTTGCTTACTGATTGACAAAAATTCTTTTGGAGATGAAAGGACATCATCGTCATGTTTTAGAACAGAAGATAATTCATATTCAGATTTCTTAAGGTATTTTAAAAGTGATAATAAAAGTTTGAAAACAACCAGTTCAGGAATAAAGTTACTTTTATTAATTCCACGAAGAGTACGTTAGAATATTTTTTGGTTATAAAATTACAAAATGGACAAAGATAAGGATCTCGAAACTCAATCAGTGTGCCATTATTGTCTTTGTATAAATTGGTATTTTTCCCTTAACTATCATCAACAGTTGGTCCTATTTCCATCTTAGCAGGTATACTTCGATACTTATTCTTCGGGACTGTCAAATGTTTCCATCTACGGGATGATTCCGTGTTCACCAAAAACTTGCCAAGAAGGAATACGCAATTGCAACATGTTCCATTTTAGATGGGTTTCAAGTTTTAGGAAGTATAAATATATGTTGATATTGTGTAATACTTATTTTCCTTACTTGTAAGTTAGGACACCTTCATAGATTTTATTGTAATATATTTATACTCTTCACAGGTGCACTACAGAGGGAATACGTTTGTAACAAATACGTTGTAACAAATGCACTGCAGAGAAAGTAAATTATATTAGATTTAGAGGATGCAGTTAAAACGGAACATGTTTATGTTGAAAATTTGTGTAAAACAGAAAAGTACATAGCCTTGGTAAAAGAAATAACTTTGAATTATGCCGTTTAAGATTACGCTATTTGCCACTTGTCTAAAATGAAATTTTCCATATGCTCTTTATGATTCTGTCTAGTTTTGAAAGTTCTTGAATGCATGATTCAGAAACTCATATATTCATTTCAAGTTGGGGAGTCAGCGACGTCCACTTGGCTATGCCACTGTACATTATTTGACTGCAGTGTAAATTACATTAAATGATACGGAATGTTTCAGCAATTAGCATTAACATTAGTTACAAAAAAATCTAAAATCCGGAGAATTTCTTACTAAGCACTTTTGCATATTAAAATTTCATCACTGCAGAAATGATTTATTTTTTCGCAGTTCTTTGTAAAATGTATCGCCGTTTCTTTAGATGATATTAAGTTATAGAATTTTCTTATTAAATTTCCTTTTTATTTTATTTATAAGAAGTTATTTTTAAATTGTTGCTACTTATTTTTTATTTACAATTTAATTTTATATTGTTAGGAAAGGCATCTGACACACCTTTGATTTTGATAACTTCAGATAATTGGGAGTCTATTGTTGGGCGTTTTTAAAACTAAACCTATTGTAGTTTTTAATACTAAAATAGAAATTTTATTACATTTTTTTCCACATTGATTTTGAATTTTCGTGATAAGTTTTTTTTTGTTTTTTAATGAAACTTAAAAATTGATATTCATTAATTTCATTTCATTGCAGTTGCATAAAATCATTAATGTAAAACTTCACTCAAAATATCTTCCATTTGTGAAACAAATGCAACAAAATATTTTTTACAAGAGGTTTTTGAAAAAACAGCTTCTAACTCACAGTCAAGAAAATCTTTTATTTGTGAGTTATGCAAGAAAAATTTCTCCCTAAACAGTCTTTTTTGTGTGAGGTATGCAACAAAGAATTCTCTCATAAGAGCCAGTTAAGCAACCATCTGTTAAATCATACTGGAGAGAAACCTTTTATATGTGTTATATGCAACAAGAAATTCTCTCAAAAGGGCAATTTAAAAAGCCACCTGTTAAGTCATACTGGTGAGAAACCTTTTGTATGTGAGATATGCAACAATAAATTCTCTCGAAAGAGTGATTTAACGAAGCATCTGTTAACTCATGCTGGTAAGAGACCCTTTGTATGTGAGGTATGCAACAAGAAATTTTTTCAAAAGGGCCATTTAAGCAACCATCTATTGAGTCATACTGGTGAGAAACCTTTTGTCTGTGACATATGTAACAAGAAATTCTCTCAAAAGGTTCATTTAAGCAATCATCTGTTAATTCATACTGGTGAGAAATCGTTTGTGTGTGATATATGCAACAAGAAATTCTCTCAAAAGGGCCATTTAAGCAGACATCTTTTAAGTCATACTGGTGAGAAACCTTTTGTATGTGAAGTATGCAACAAGAAATTCTCTCAAAATCGCCATTTAAGCAGCCATATGTTAAATCATAGTGGTGAGAAACCGTTTGTTTGTGATATATGCAACAAGAAATTCTCCAGAAAGAATGATTTAACGAGGCATCTGTTAATTCATAGTGGTGAGAAACCTTTTGTATGCGAGGTATGCAACAAGAAATTCTCTCAAAAGGGTAGTTTAAACAGCCATCTGTTAATTCATACTGGTGAGAAAACATTTGTGTGTGAGATATGCCACAAAAAATTTCTTCGTAAGAGTCACTTAAACAAGCATATGTTAATTCATACTGGTGAGAAACCTTTTATGTGTGAGATATGCTACAAAAAATTCGCTCGAAAGCATGATTTAAAGAGGCATCTGTTAATTCATCCTGGTTAGAAACCTTTTGCTTGTGAGATATGCAATAAAAAATTTACCAGAAAAATCATCTAAGCAGGCATCTATTAACTCATACTGGTGAGAAACCATTTATGTGTGAGATACAACAAGAAATTTTCTGAAAAAAGTAAATTAAACAAGCATTTCTTAAATCTTACTGGTGAAAATCGTTTTGCAGGTGAGACATGCAACAAGAAATTCTCTGAAAAGAATAAGTTAACTAGACATCTCATTTCATACTTGCAACAATTATTTTGTGTGAGATAAAGAAGACCTTTTTTAAAAAAATTGTAATTTATTCTTTGCTGACTAATTTTTTTAGTAGAAATCGCATCATATTCTTGTATATCTCGAAATTAAGAGTATCAACATCAGCTAGTGCAAATCATTTTTTTATTTTAATTTTTTTTTACATTCTTTGAAAAGTCTTGTTATTATCTTTTATCTTTTGCATTTCTTCACCTAAAAACTACGTAATATCAGTAATAAATTGTAAATAACTAAAAAAACTGCATATGTCTTTGATAAACAGATTTTTATTTCATAAAAAATGTAAAAATTCAATAAAGTTTTAAAATATAAAAAAATATTGGTAAAATGTGTTTTACTATTTTATTCTATACGGTCTCTTCGTAAAAGTTTCTGACAAACTAGAATTGTCTTTATACTTTGATTGAATTTTCTACCTTAAATCTGAGCCTAATGCTTGTGAATTACTTGGACTTTCATATAATTAGTATTCGCCATTATCATTGCACATTCATTGCTGAAAATCAATTGTGTAAATTTATTGTTTGTTCAGAAGTTTAATTCTCATCAGGAGTGCTGTTATAAAAATACAGAGTGTGTACACTCACGGCAGACAGTGTACCCTAGAGTAGACTCCCTCAAATCCGAATCTCTCAAATCTGCAATTTTCTAAAATTCCCACATTATTTAAGGATTTAAACACTGAACAACTCAGTTCAGATGCAGGGACAAAATTTGACATTTTTAGTTTCATATCATTTCAATACATATTTTTACATATTTTTAATTTGTAAATTTTGTTAATTACAAATTTAAAATAGTTATACATTAATCGAGCCTTTTAGGTTATTATGTCTGGCTCGACCTGAAATAAAACTTCATTATTTTATGATATTGATGTAAATTAGTAATGTACCTTTATGAGGCAAGTTTCATTGAATAATTTAGAAAATATACATTTCATCTTTATACTGAATTTTTAATCATACATTATTGATTATTAACTTGACCTTTGCTTTTACTATTTTAATCATTTTAAAAATTATCTAAATTTTTATCATTTTTGTTTATTACTGTAAGCATTTATTATAATTTCGATTGCATTATTAATACATACATATCACTATCGAAAAATGTAAACAAAGCAATAACCAGAAATCTACAAAATTCTAAACTTCGTACAGTTTCTTGACCCAAGCTTTCCAGATTTGAGGTTGCCTACTGTATTATAACTTTCTTGAGCAACAGAGGACAATCGGTGGTACTTAAAAAATCCAAAAGGTATACAGTGTACACACCCGTATAACCATCGCTGGTACTTATAATAATTATATTTTATTACTTCATTTTCTATATGACAGTACCGTTTGTGGTCTATTTTACACTACTTAAAGGATTTGTGGAATTAAATTAGTGTGGGCTTCTGAGGTGCACTAAAATATGCTTTCTGTTGTACAAACTTTTTATTATTCATTTACATAATGAATTTCTGGTCCAAGGCAATTTCTGACCACATCCACATTTATGAAAATTGAAGACATGCAGAAAAGATATTGAAGACAGTCACCATTGTTTTATACAATTTTATGCTGAAACAAGAATTGCCCTGTTATTTAGATTTAACTTAAAATTATGTTTAAATATTGTAATTATTATTCGCTCAGCCAAATGTACTTTTTACATGGAATAATATTTAATTGCAGTTTTAAATGTAATGCAACTTATGTGCATTAATAAAGTTCATCACAAGATGATTGTTGTACATTAAGACAAGTACAGTAGACTCCCTCAAATCTGCACAACTTGGGAACAAAGGTTTTGCGGATTTCTAGTCAATGGTTTGTTTACATTTTTTAAACAATAATTTGAATGTAATTAATAATGCAATCGAAACTATAACGAATGTTTAAAATATAATAAAATATGAAAATAGGTTATAACTAAAATAATAAGAATTTTGATAATTTTGATAATGATTAAAATATTAAAAGCAATGGTCAATTAATAATCAATAATGTATGATTAAATATTCATTATAAGGCTGATTTTTTTTCCTTAAATTATTCTGTGAAACTTCCCTCATAAAGATTCATGACTAATTCACATCAAAATCATAAAATAAATACGTTTTATTGCAGGTTTAGCAGACTTAAAAACGAAAAAAGTTTGATTAATATATAAATATATTTGGTAAGAAGATTGTGATTACCAGTGATATCAGCCATATTTTGAATTTTTCAGAAATAAATTATTCTTCATGAAAAAACATGAATTGAGTAATATAAACAAAAATTACAAATTAAAATACATATGGAATTGATATAAAACTTTAAAAAAGTCAAATTTTGTCCCTTATCTGAACATAATGTTTCTTTGTTTACATCCATAAAAAATTTGCGGAGTTTAGAGAGTTGCGGATTTGAGGGAGTCTACTTATAGTATTTATCATTCATTTACAAAGGGATACAGTTATTCTCGGTCATGAATTAAACACAAATGATTCGTAAAACGCGTAAAAAAAGAACACCCCCATTTTATTTATGTTGTTAATCATCCTATAGATTTTAAACTTATACCGATCGATTACTAATTAAAACTCTTCTATTTAACATTTCTGTATAGAAATTATACAAAAATTAAAAATTTTCAAGACAAACACAAATTTTGATATATTTCTTTGTATTCTTTAGTAATTATTAGCTGAGGAGAGTAAGTAATTTGGTCTATTAACCAAAGAATTATGTTGGGCAAAAGTTGGGAACTTGTAACACTAAGTTCATTTTTATTAATCATGTGTACTAGCATAGACACTTTTCTTTTGTATTGTAATATCAAGTGTCTAATAAAATAACATTGCAATACTTGTATTTTTATTTTCGTCAATGATTTTATTAATCAAAGAATTAATTACTTACATTCCCATAATATCCACCAGATCAAAAAGTATCATTTTGAAGAAAAGCATATAATGGAAAAATAAGGGAACTTTTAATTTTGGAAGAGGTTTTGAAAGGTTGTCGAGCAGCGAAACAAAAGTCTCAAGAATTTTTCTTATTTATTATTAGCTTAACTAACACTTAAAGTCCCCATCCTTGGTATGCTCAGAAACTTTTGAAAAAATACTAAACTACTTTTGTATGTAATAAAGGATCTATTAAAATTAGCGGCGGAATCACAGTAGAAAGTATGTAAAAAAAATAAAGTTCTTTCGAATATTTGGCGTGAAAAGACGAACGCATCACGGGATTTGGCGAGCAGCACTTTTCCTCGCCAAAAGCAAACGATTTAATGCAACTGAAAACTGTTGAATTTTTAGAATGTGTGTAAATGGCATATAATGAATTTAAATATGAATAACGAAAGAGTTTAATACATCATATACATATATATCTTGTATTACATATATATATATATATATGTAATAAAATAAAAAAATTTGCGCCACTTTGTTCTCTCTGAGCTTTTAATTCTAAAATTGTGGAACATATTTTATTCTTAGTTTCGTAATATATTAATCTTTTAACAGCTAAAATTCTTTTTCTTATTTTATTTCGCTTATTAATAATTTATTGCTTGTTTCTCAAAAAAGGCGGGAAGTTATTTCGTAAACTTTTTCCTTTTTAGAATATTCTCGGGATTTTAATTTTATTTTTTATTTAACATCACGTGATCTGTGTTAATGCGCGGATGTTAGAAGGCTAGTCTCTTTGCGAGAAGAGAATGAATTTCTACCGGAACGCCACGCCTCGTATACCAATCAGAGGGGACGATTTATGACGTGTAGACTCGAAGTTAATCCTAATTGGATTTTTAAAATGATTGACGCGGAGTGAGGAGGGGCTAGTTTTTCGTGCAGACGTTGGACTCTCATTCTGGGTTTTTTGGAGCTCAGAATGCGACTGACTTTTCAAATATTAAGATGCCCGTTCCATTTCCCCGATAACTTAGAAATTCTTATGATGTAGACTGGATAACGAAGGTGGTAGTGTTCGATGTATGCAAAGGTGACTGCGGGGAAGACTTTAACTTATTTTGCGACTTCTAATAAAAATGAATTTAAAGACTAATTGATTTAACTTTCTTATGGGGAAATACCCAATTAAATCCATCCACTGCTTGTCAAACTGCCAGAGCGACAGCTCAGCTCGTCCCACTGTTGATTCTTAGTGAGTAGTAGAAGGTTCTGCATCATACATGGTGTGCCACTGGAGCTTGTACATTGTTATGAAACATCGCCGTCGTCGTATCGTGATATATATATATTTCTTGTTACTATAATTTTTAATTCATCACTGGATACAATAATTTCATACATAAAAAATTCACATTGAAAAACATTATTTTCATACATTTAAACGTATTCAAAATTAAAAGCCAGATGATTCCATAACAGCGAAATGGAATTGACAATGTTCAATTGGACTTTGAGCTTGAAACAATTTTAATTATTTTGAATAATAAATTTTGTTTTAAATAGCAAATTTTAAATTTTAAATGTTAAATTTAAATATAACTGAACATAAATATCGATGTAACAAAATTATACTTAAAACAAATTAAAACTGACAAAATAAAAGCTATTTAAATTAAATTTACATAAATAAGTTCAACGTTAAACTTTTTTGTCCTTAAAGCATATATCTGTCATAAAAAAGTATTTTTGAAACTGTATTATATCGCCAACCGATGAAAAATTGCAAAATAACAAAATATTCATTATTTTTTACGGACGCTGTATGGAGGTTCCGCTAATTTTTTTATAAACTTATGTATTCTCGTGAGAAGAACATTTTGTAATTTTTTCAGATTTTTCGGAGCATGCTGGTATGGAGACCTTCTTTGTAAGTACTGAGCAAAGGCAGCGTTGTAAACAGAAAGTATTTTTTAAGGTCTTACGCCGACATTTCATTTCTTTAATTAGTTCAGTCTGAAAAACTTGGGAGTTAATCTCATAAAGAAAAAACCATATTGTAAGCCAAAATGACATAGTTTTAAAAAGAAAACTTAAATTTTGATTCATAAAATTCGAACACATTTTATTTTCCGTAGTCCAAAAGGACATTTTTATCAACTGTTTTTTTTTTTTTTTTTTTTTTTTCATTTGGCTAATACTGACATTTACAGATTTGTATAGAAATGATTTATGTGTTTTTTTTCTTGGCCTGTAACAGTGCCCCTATTTTTTAGCAGCAAAATAAAATGTTTTGTTGTTTATTGTTCTTCTCTCTTCCTGTTTAATTGCATTATAAATGAATGGAGTTGTTTTTATAGAAATGTAAAATGATTTTACATACTGCGTATTTGTAAACTTACTTTTACAAAATAATTAGAATGATATTACGCATAAAGGGGAACAATGTATGTACTCGAAACCAAGGTTGTGATTCATTTATTCAGCCACAAATAGAGGCTTCTTTAGTCTCGGCCAAATCCAGATATTTGTTGATAACTTCAACATTAATCAAGATATTAACAATATTTCCAAAATAAAAACAAATAAAAAAGAAAAGATTGCTTTCAGTGAAAAATGTAAATATCAAGCTACACTGAGTAGTTTTTGAGTAAATAGAATATAAATCCTCTGTATTTTATTTATTTCATGACTGACCTGCAACATTATTTTGGTGAGTTTTCTGTGTTAGAATTAAACTTCATCAACAAAATTCCCAAGACCATTACACTGTACTGTGTAATTTACACAGTACCTCTTTTTGAAATCTTCTTCCAGAATGAAATATTTGAAGTCGGTAACTGTCATGGAATAAAGCACGGTTTTAGGGAAAAGATAATTTTCTATTTACTAAATGAAAAGCAGGGTGTAAAAAGATTTACTGTCTTCTATCCATTATTTGGATTCATTTTCTCCCCCAGTAATTATATACTCAAAGATTACAAAGATCTGTAAGTTTCCAAAATATTTCAATCTAATAACATGACATTGAGAATAATATATTTTTTAATTAATACTACAATTATGAAACTAATATGGTATTAGGTAATAGTGAAAATCTTTTTTAAATGAATACCATTATTTATTCAGATGGACATGTTTCATTGTTCTGACGGCAACATGCCCCACCAGTGGTTGAGAGGTTCTGTTCTCAAAGCTGGTAGACATGAGGGGCTGGGTTCCAGTCCAATCGTGCCCATCGGCCGAACCGCCGTAGCTTTCGTGGTTTTCTTTGAACCTTGCATAAATACGGGTTAGGTTCCCATATAAAGACCCCCATGGATGGTACTCCCCTTAGAGCCTATGTACTTCGTGCAGATAATGGGCCATCATAAATAACACCAAGATTATCAAGATCTATGTTGATACAAATGTTTCGCAAAAAAAAAAAAAAAAAAAAAAAAAAAACTCTTTAAAATGAAAACTGGTAAACAAAAAGCATGTGAAGTTAAGCATAATGAAATTAACTGCAATATTAAAAATGGATATTGGCGAATTGAAATTATTTTATTACTCTGTATAGCATCTCTTTTCAAAATCCCCATCAGAGCAATGAAACATATCCATCTGAATAATTAACGCTATTTATTTGCCCTTTAAATGGATTTTTATCACTTTTTAACAAAAATTAAGTTAGTTTGATGTTTCAAGTGATTTTCATACAGTATAGTTTTATAAAACAGTTAAAATTAATAAATGCATAAATAATAATAACAAACAGTTTCATTAGTTAGTAGCAGAAGTAACAGGTAAAATAATATTATAGTTTTTTTCTTTTTTGAACTAACAAAGGCTTAATTTCCTCTCTTAATTTAAGTAAAAGTACTATATACAAAGTATACATTAAAAGAATAAGGCACAAGTTAAAAAACTCCACCAATTATGAAGTTCGATTGCAAAACAACCTTCAACATAAATTACCATAATTAGGATATATTATTAACAAAACTTTTGCATATATTATTTTTATTGTTTTAATTGCTTACATGGAATGTCGATTATAATTTTTTTCCATTTTGTTTTGAAAGTTGTTTTAATTAAAATGTACAATTTATTAAGGATGCAATAATGCTTGAAATATTCTAAAAAAAAACAGCCGATATTGTAGTTATTTTATTAACCATTTGGAAAATGGTTGTTGTTTTTGATCAATAATAAACCTAGTGGTGTCCGCATTTTATGTTTTATGTTTGCTCCAGAAATATTAATGTTTAATTTATGGCGTACATAATGACTCTGTTTTTACATAGGTCACATGCTTTTATTTTCATTAGCACAATGGAAAACACTCAAACATTTTACTTTGGGCAATGGATGACTGCATTTTATTTTATTTTATTTTATTTATTTATTTATTTTTACAAAATTCTTAATATTTAGAAGATTTTTCATTTGAATAGGATATCGAAATGTCATTTTTAATAAAGAAGGAAGTAAAAAAGTTACAAAATGGGTAAACGCAAATTATCAGATGTGGAAAAAACTGAATCCAAAGAAAGACTTTGTATGAAAGATCGTTTTTTAAAGCAAAAAAAGGTTAATTATTTAGTATATCGATTACTAAATGTGCGACAATCATGAAAGTATAGACATTTTTATGTTTAATCAATTGATTGTAAAAGACCATGTTTTTTCTTCTTTTTTCTAATATAGAATTTATTTATAAGTTTTAAATTTTAGTCTTTGAAAAAACCATTTTCCAGATGGCTGTTGTAATTTTTTAAATTACAATTTTTCTTTTTATTTATTTATTTTTTTTTTCATTAGCTTGAAGCTATTTTAATAGATTTGTTGTAATTAAACAATAAATAGATTGTTAAAAAAGAAACAAAAGTACAATATTCTAAAGTTAGGTGTAATTTTTCAAGCAAAATATTAAAGGATTATCTCTAAGTAATATAATAAGATGTGATTGTTTGTATAGAGAAACAAAACAATTGATATATAGCTTGCATAAATAAATAAAATACTAAAATTACTTCATGTTGAGAAAATAATTTAAAAATCATAAATACATTGTTTGAACAATGGAATTTTTTTCTTTTCCATTATTATATCATAAAAAGAACAAAAATTATAATTTATTTTAATAAATTCACAAACTTGTACAATCTACCAGACATCAGTCAAAATGGGAAATTTTCCATAATTGGGGCTTGTGCAAACAATATACCGTATTTATTCGTGTATAAGGCGCACTTTTTTTTTCAAAAAATTAGGGCAATACTCCTAAATGCGCGTTATACACGGAATAACTTTTTACTGTTGGATGCAGTCGAACGATATACATATGAAACAAAAAATTATTCAAAGAAGATATTAAAACTCGGAATTGAAGTATTACGGCATATTTATTTCACTCCTTGCAGTTTTTTATACAATAGAGCTAGTGGTATTATTTAAGCGCTAATTAGCAATTCTCTTTACCGCCATTCATTCCTATTTCCTGTCATTCTCTTACAACCCGAAGTCTAAAAATTCATTTTCGTCTTGTTTTCTGGTCTGGTGTAATGTTTGTTTCGACTTTTATATACTGAAACTTCTTTAATCATTTGTCATTAGCGTATCAAATTTATGGTGCGCGTTATACACGAGATTTTAAGAAATCGCCATTTTTACTTGTAAAGTAGGGGTGCGCCTTATACACGCGTGCGCGCTATACACAAGTAAATACGGTAACTGATTTTTTTTTTCCTTTTTTGTGGGAAGTTAAAATGCAGTCTGTAAAATAGGTGGGACTTTTAGAATACGCAGTAAATACTTATAATTTTTTTAATAATAATAATTATTATTTTATATACTTATTTGAATAAGCATTTTACTTGTGTGTTATTTTTTAAAAATCTGTTAATTTTTTAATTTGTAGAAAATAACCTTTATTTAAAAAAAAATGGTCTGTATTCCAAGGGCAAAAATTAAGGTTTATTGAAATCTTACATTAATTGTTATCTTGTGTACTATTTATGTGCCAATAATCAAGATCTTGTAAAATGTCAACCATCTTTAAACTATGAAATGAGGTGTTCAGAAGTTAATCCGGCCAACTCCTTTTTTTTTCTTTAGAAATTCAGTCTATGACAGGATTGAGTTGAAATTTTTCTGTATACATATGCAGTGCTTATGAGTTACCCTTGATTATAAGACAAATAATGAGCATAATAAAACTATTGTGAGAATTTTTGAATGCAGAAACAATGATATTAAAAGAATAAAATTATAATGCACGATTCTTGAACAATAATTTGAAATAAAATAGATTTTTTGAATGCAGAAACAATGATATTAAAAGAAAAAAATTATAATACACGATTCTTGAACAATAATTTGAAATAAAATACACAGAATTTTTGAATGCAGAAACAATGATATTATAAGAAAAAAATTATAATGCACGATTCTTGAACAATAATTTGAAATAAAATACACAGAATTTTTGAATGCAGAAACAATGATAAAGACAAGGAAAAAAATGTGCAAAACACAATGCTTGAACAGTAATTTGAAATAAAATATATGGTGAATTTTTGAATGCAGAAACAATGATATTAAAAGAAAAAAATTATAATGCACGATTCTTGAACAATAATTTGAAATAAAATACACAGAATTTTTGAATGCAGAAACAATGATATCAAAAGAATAAAATTATAATGCATGATTCTTGAACAATAATTTGAAATGAAAGAGATTTTTTGAATGCAGAAACAATGATATTAAAAGAAAAAAATTATAATACACGATTCTTGAACAATAATTTGGAATAAAATACACAGAATTTTTCAATGCAGAAACAATGATATTATAAGAAAAAAATTATAATGCACGATTCTTGAACAATAATTTGAAATAAAATACACAGAATTTTTGAATGCAGAAACAATGATAAAGACAAGGGAAAAAAATGTGCAAAACACAATGCTTGAACAGTAATTTGAAATAGAATATATGGTGAATTTTTGAATACAGAAACAATGATATTAAAAGAAAAAAATTATAATACACGATTCTTGAACAATAATTTGAAATAAAATAAAGTAAAAAATTACTTTTTTGAATTCGGAACATTTGTGTTTACATTCTCTTGTAAACAGTGTTTCCTTTTTTTACTTGGACGACCTGCAGGTATTAGCGTTGATCTTCTTGTGACACCTTTTCTGCGCCTGCAAATTGCTGTAGGCTGAACCCTAATTTTTCTTTTTCTTTTTTGCAAAAAAATGGCATTTATTTGCAATACCTTTTCCATCAAAACATTGGCATTTGTAATTTTCTTAAAGTTCTAGGTCAACTTTTTAATTTGAGCCGAATTCATCAGTGACAAAATCCTTTTCACTTCCATCAAAAAATTTTCTTTTTCTTCTTCTGATGGAGTTTCTTCATGAGATGGTAATTATATCAGAAGCTGTGCCAGGAACAGAACTTATGCCAGGAACAGAATTTATGCCAGGAACAGAACTTATGCCAGGATCAGCTTCATTCATTATAATTTTTTGAGGAGTAGTGATGAAATCCTCAAAAAAATGTAATGTCTGACAGGAATCACTGAGTGCGATTTTTGCAATTGAAAATCGGTCTAATGCACTTGTGCAAGGAGCATTTGGCATTGACAATTTTAAATGCTGCATCAGTAAAAATTGATACTTACAAAATCCACCCATTTTTCCACTTACAAAAGTGCAATAGCCGATTCTTGCATCGACGATATACATGACATTGTTCCTGTCACTGGAGGGCACAATGTAAGTATTGTCATCCATCTTTTGAATAAGATCTGCTTTTGCTGGATCTATCTTATCGACGAATTCTTCATACAACCCTTGTTTGCTGTGAAAATGGTTATATGCCATTTCTAACAACCTTTGGACAAGGTAATTGTTAAACACCTTTATGATATATTCAATAAGGGCAACAATGTTATATGCTTGGGTTCTTGACAGGATGATATCTTTTAACACTCTAATGGCTGCTTCACAGATATTATTTCTAGTAATTAAATTGAACCTGTCAAGTGTTAACCATTCTTTCCTTCTTTCAAAAAAATTTGTAAAGCGGTTAACAAATTTGGGATTTTTTCTTCGAGATCCATAATTGCTTTAACAGCCTTTTTAAAATCCTCTTCTGTTGTGGCATACATAACCTAAAACAAAATAAACTAATTAAAAAAATATATTGCAATTGCATAAAAAGATATTTTAATATTTATTATAGAATTTTACGATAGATTAAATACTGAAATTTCAATACATCGAAACGTTGAAAATCTATATTAAACACTATAGGGATGAGAATGTTCCTTTGATGAAAAGCGGAAATGGCACGCGAGGTAAACATTGAACAAAAAGTTTAATAACGCGAAAAGTAAAAAATCGAACAAAATGTTAAAGATTAATCATATTAAAAATCCAACAAAAATAAAAATTTTTTCATCATTTGAATTAACAATATAACATATATATGCAATACAAAAATACATTAATATGAAACATGATCACTATTAAATAGATTAAAAAATTGTAATTCAAAATTTTATTCAATTATTCACAGTGAAAGGCAAATATTAATATGAAAGTTCCTCAAAAATGTAAAACTATTGTTTAAAATTTGTATAAGTAAATACATTTAAATCTGCATTGAAAATAACTTGCCACGAATCCATGCAAGAATTTCTTTTAAAATTAATGAAATTGCAAATATGATCAAAAGATTTTTTTTCAAACTTTCATTCTTTAAGAACATAAGTACTAATTTTTCCTAGAAATGGGACAAATATTCGGCCACTATTTGGTATTCAGCCATTTTGCCGAATATTGTAAGGTATCTAATAAATAAATTCAGAAATATATATATATATATATATATATATATATATATATATATATATATATATATATATATATTTTTTATTTTTTTTTTTTTTTTTTTGTATTTAATCCATTTATGCTTACTATCTGACACATTTATAAAGTCATTTTCATTTGTAATTACACAAAATGTACAGTTATTTGGATATTAAAAATTACAGTATTTCTGTATTTTCTATAAAAGTTAAGGATCTTTTACAAAATGTTGTCCAAATTAGAGATTAAACTTACCTTGCAGATTCAACTGAGGAAAATGACTTCGAAAATCTTACATTACAACTTACAGTGTATAATGTCTTTATTTACTATTATATACCACATATTTAAATGGAGTTCTACAACGCAAACAAAATTTATTTAAAAACCCATTTACGGAATTCTCCAATTTCTATTTAGAGTGTTTTGCCGAAATCTGCAAGCTTGAAGTAGTACTAAGTTTAGTTAGTGAAATTAACAATTAAATAAAATATTCTTATGATAAACATTCTTGATAAAATATATATAATTGATTCTTCTTTTCCATAATTTTTTTGTGCTAAAATAAGTTTCTTGAGTTCAAAATAAATTTAAATAGTACATTTTAAGAATAATAAATTCTTATATTAGATAAGGTGATTGGGAATTACTTTCTAGTAGTTAAAATTATGCTATTATAGTATAGATGTAATAAAAGATGCTTAATTAGCAATGTCAAGGTATTTGAAATAAGAAATATATTAAGTTATTAAAATTTTTAAAAAATTAATAATAGAAGATAAATTTGTTGTTTTTTCTGTTTTAAATAATGTATGAGTGTGTGTACTATATATTTACATGTAATGATTTCTAATATGATAATTCATTTTTTATGTAATATATATATGCAAATAAATTATTTTATTTATTCAGAAAAAATGTATTCGGCCAAATCATTATTCGCCCCATTCCTATTTTCCCCCCTATAAAGAAACTTTAAAAAGTATGCCTGTATTTATAACATACTTATGGTGTTAAAAACTAAATTAAATTTGAAAATGGATTAGATACAGGATTGGCGAGTTTTTGCCGAAGGTGGAAAAAACCGCAGAAAAAACCTGGTAAAAACTGTCTTGGCAAAAATAGGTTTTTGCCAAAGAGGTGGCAAAAATATTCTGTCCATTTAATTTTTTTCCCCAAAAAGAGATAAAATATTTCACAAAAGAAAAAAACTGCATATTTAATTAAAAAATCAATATTATTCTATGTTTATTTTAACTTTTCTTTTAAGTTAAATAAGTATAATTATGCATTTTATGACAAAATACTAATTTTTATAACAAGATTATAAATGAAAAAAATACCAATTTTATATAAATGAATAGAAACTTCATTCATTCATGTCTATACAATTATTAATAATTCATATAATAGAACTGTTGAGACTAAGTAAAGAATTTATGTTTATAGTTTATATATGTTAGAAATTTGAAGAAACAGTTATAGTAACCTAAATTTAATTTAATATAAAATTATATTTAAAGCTATTAAATTTCAAATATTTCAGCAATATCTTCCTCACATCCTAAATTTTGCTGTTTTAGCATGGCATAACAGTAAAGTTTTGAAAGAGTATCTGCTGATATTTTATTTCGAATCTTAGTTTGCACAAATGAAAAACTTGAAGGAAATCTTTCAAGTTTTTCATTTGCTGGACATATTTGATGGTGTGCTTAAATGAATAAATTTGTGAAAAGTTCAATTTGAAGGTGAAATGTCTATTTGAAAGACAAATAATTTTATGAAGGGTCCTGTTTGAGATTAAAGAATTTTGTGAAGGGTTCTGTTTTAAGATAAATTATTTTACGAAGGGTCATTTAAAGAACCTAAAATTTTCCTAAACATATCCCTGACTTAAGGTAAAATAATTAGGTATGTAATTTTTTATTTTGTTCTTAAATTCCTAAAGAAGACTGAATCCCAATTATTTTTCAATGATTTAATGTATTTATTATTGTTTAATTAGCAAATTAAATTAAAATATTAAATAGTACACTGTTAAATTTAACTTATTATAACATTACTATCCTTATTAGCGTGCAGATTTTCTTACACATTAAAGACAAATAGGTTTTTTCCCGTTTTTGGCACTGTCCTGGCAAAAATACCTTTTTGCCAGCAAAAATGCCAACCCTGATTAGATATATATACATATATATCTTATATTAAAAAAATAATTGATTCAATATGTAGGCAAACAATTTTTATTTCTTTTACAGCTTTATGTATAACATTATTGCAAATTGATTGGTATACTTTATAAAAACAAATATGTTTAACTTACAGCTTGAAAAAATTTCATTACAGACTGTCTCTCTGTTTTGCCCACATTACTAAAATTGGATGTCAACCACCTCCATTCCGCTTGTGCAACATGGAAGTGACACAGCAGTTGTCTAGCAGTTGGCCAAATTGTTGAAAGGGCATTCTTCTCTGCTGAGGAATCATCTGTCATAAAGACAGAAGGTGCCTGTAAATAAGACATTCAAAAATATAAGAGCACATAAAAAATACAAAAGAACAGATAGTCTTTATGTTTAATTTTAATACTTTAGAACTTTTGTTTACTTGTTATGTGTAAATGATATACAAAAAACTTAAAATATATTTATTGGGGTTCGAATTTCAGGGCATGATGGTGGAATTCACAATTTTAAAACTTTAAAACCCCACCCAAAAAACTTTTACCATTTTCTGAAAAATGTATTTTGAAACTATGATCAACAACTACTCCAAATATTTTGCAAATTTAGTAATATTTGAGCAACAGATTGGCACATTTTCAAAGTTTTTACTTGAAATTTACTCAGCCGAGTACTCCTTCAAGATAAGAGCACTTTGTTTATTTTTTCTTTTAATCTTTAACAACTGGTTTTTCAAAATAGAAAATTTTCTGCACTTTAATTGCGAAAATTCTCTAATTAAATAAGATGACTTTTACAATAAAAAATAGCTGATGGTCCCAAAGAAGAATACTTTACAATGTTCTGCAATGAAATTTAGCTGATCAAAAATGTTCTGCAGGAATTGTACCATTTTTTCTCATGTTCAATTGATGATTTTCGCAAATTTTTAAATGAATGATTAAAGAAATTTGAAACTTTTTTCCTCCCAGCTATTGAGCAATGATTTTCCAGAGATGATTCACAATTGTGTACAAAAAAAAAAAAAAAAAAAAAAAAAAAAAAAAAAAAAAAAATCTGAAATTAACAGCAAATTTTCTTAAAGATTACAGCAGAGGGGGGATAAAATTTATTCCCAGCATTTTTTTGACGAAATTTAAGGTTTTCACGTGTTCTTTTGACGAACTATTCAATTATGTGATCTTTGGACAAAATTTGTGTTTCTTTCATGATCTTTTGACAACATATTCAGTTATTACATTGTTATCTGACAAAATTTTGTGTTTTTTCCACGATCTTTTGACAAAATTTTCATTTTTTCAACGAATTGTGTTTTTTTAATGATCTTTTGATAAAATTGGCTGTTTTTTATCTTTTGGTGGAATTTTCAGTTATTTCATGATTTTTGGTGAAATTTGCCATTTTATCTCCATGTCTTAACAGAATTTATTCTTTTTTCACGATTTTTAGATAAAATTTGTCATTTTTTCACGATCTTGAGAAAATTTGCACTTTTTTCATGATCTTTTGAAAAAATTTGGCAATTTTTTTTGGGGATCTTTTGAGGAAATTTGCCTTTTTTTCCCACACAATATTCTGATGAAACTGGCAATTTTTTTGCACGGTTCATAAAACTGATTTTATCGTCAACAATTTGTCGAAATTCACAACATATTTTCATATATGATTTTTTTTACTGACTTTCTTAATTTTTTGTGAATTACTCGATCTTTCCTTCGATTGAATGGTGATTACTTGAAATGTTCGCCAGATGTTTGTTGTTCTACGACGTACGTCGTACTTTTAAATATATTCTGCATTGGGGGGCTCAATAATTGAAGGATTCTGGTATTTTTAAGTGACGTTTACCAGTAGCTCATCCCCAAGGGGTTTAACACATGTTTATTGTACGGAACCCTCTAAACGCATGTAATACTCACACTTGACCTTTTATTTAAAAATGACAGGGTACCACTTAAAACAAGAACTAGAGAGAATAATGCATTTTCCTTCTCCAAAAGGTTTTAAACTACTCTTAAAAAATACATCTAAATAAAAATACTTTACCTGATTGCCTCCAAAGCAATGTTGCACGGTGCTCTGTAACAGAGAGAATGCCTTGGCATAATTTTCAGCAGTTTGATACTGATGCAGTAAGACACCAATTGGGATTCCACCAGCTTTGGTAGCTGTCACCAGAACAGTGAATGAGGAGCCAGTAGTTTCACAGCCACTAGTAGAATCTAAAAATATAATTTCTGAGCTTGATAACAGCTGTTGTGCCCTTCTCATTACAGGCGTGATCACCAATACTGTCCAGGGATGTTTATCATCAAATTTCATAATGGCACCTAAAAAAATTCAATATTCTGAGAACTAATTGTAAATGTACTATTGCTGAATTTGATACACTTGGCTTAAGTCAATGTTACATTATGTTCTAAGCTTCAAGGTTTAAAAGCTAAAAAATTCTATACAGTAAAATGTTACAGAAAAATCACATAGGCAGAGTTTAAAGGCCTGTCTGAAAAGCTGAAGCACAAGCATAAAATGTCGATTTTCAAAGATTTATAAAATGTGAGAATAAATAACTTTTTAGTTGCAGATTTCGCATATTTTCAAATATTATTTAAATAAATGATATCAAAAGTAAAGAAACAAAATTACATAACTAAAAAAATACAAAATTTTTCAAAAAAAAAAGTCAAAAGTTTGATGTGACATAAGTATTAGTGCTCCTTGTATTTAAACCTTTAAAATTTTAGAATCTTTTTATTTTTTTCTACACTCAAATAATGTCTTTTTTATCATAAGATGTTAATGATTTATGTCTTGTCATTATTTTTAGTATCATGATCTTCTGGATTTCCAAGATACTCTGATATTTCAGTTTTACGAACATTCAGCAATATAGTAATATATCTAGTGATTTTTACACTCTTTTATTATTGAGTACACAGTTGTATAATATAGACGCATGCCATGCGCACTTCACAGAAAACTTTAGGAAAGAAACAATTTTCATAACTTTTTCGGTACCAAAAAATTAAAAATATTCTGCAGCAATTTTATGTTTGAATTATTTATTGTTAGCGCACAATTAGAAGCAGGGCCAATTTTTGAGCGAAAAATTTATGGCATTTGACGCTGAAAACTTTAAAAATTTATCAGTCCAAAATTTTGGTTCAAAAATCACGAATTTTGACAAACTGTTTTCGTAATTTAAAAAAAAAATACATTTTGTCGATTGTTCAGACAAAAATATTCAATTTTGTCAAATCATCACAGAAAAAATAAGAATTTACTGAAAGTTCCACAGAAAAAGTGGAATATCATTAATGAGTCATGGGGAAAAAAGAAAGCATATTTTGTCAAAAGATCGTGAAAAAAAATGCAAATTTTGTCAAAAATTTTGAAAAAAATCACAAATTTCCACAAAAAATTGCAGAAAAACAGCACATTTCTACAAAGAATCATATGAAAAATGCACATTTTGACGAAAGATCACATAAAAAACTTATATTGACAAAGCAACGCACGAAAAAAGCGAATTTTGAAAAGAACCGTACGAAAAATGCAAATTTCAACAAAAGATCATGCGAAATTTCATCCAAAGACCATGAATTTCATCAATGAACATGAATTTTGTCAATGAATTGCCTAAAAAACGTGAATTGTGTCCACGAATTACATAAAATATGCTAATTTCATTTATGTCAAAATAAAAACATACTTTTATTAAATATTAATATAATTTGCAATTTTTTTGATCCAATATTTATATGCGCAGAAAGTTTTAGGTTTTACACAAATCTGAGTATAAATAATTATATAATTAGGATCAAATAGATATTATTTAGGATATTATCAAATGGCTTAGCCTTTTTGAAAATTGTTTAAAAGTATTTTATTATTATTATTATTTTTTTTTTTTGGACAAAAACAATAAAATAGTAGTACTTATTTACCGTATTTATAGCAGAAGCGTCCAATAAAATCAATTTTTCAGAACTGTCCTACTTTCTTTTACAATGTGATGGTTAACCAACTTAAAGTTAACTAATAAATTGCTGAAGCATTTTTTTTTTTTTTTTTATTTTATAACAAAAGGATGTGTAATAGAATGATACCCTTAAAAAATCGGACCATAAATATACACCACAGATAAATTTTAAAATATCTAGTGTCCTACTTATTTTACACAGTATGTGCATTTTATGAAATGTAATGAATGTAGCTTTTTGTGCCTATCTTAGAACGTAAGTGGGAGGGGAAAAAATATAGTAGCTACTTATCAAGACATAAGATTTTTTCAATTCAATTTAAATTACTTTTTTTTTCTTTTTCTAAATCTATAACAGACTTGTCTCCCCAAATAATTATAAATTGGTACCAAAGACTTAAATATTTTTAAGACATTATAAAAAACAAAAGTAGCAAAGTTATATAAAACCTTTTAATAATGAAAAAAAATATTAATGGCTGACAAATTACTTTAAAAAATATATAAATAAAAAAATGATTTTTTTCTTAAATTCCTAAACATTAGACTGAATCCCATCTATTTTATAAAGGTTTAAAAATTTAATTATATTTATTAATTAGCAATTTAAATATTAAATATCTTATTCAATTTAGTTGTTTATACCATTATTATCCTTATAGATTTTATTACACATTGAAGAAAAATAAGAATTTTCCATTTTTGTCCTGTTTACCAAGTTTTTGCCACTGTCCTGGCAAAAAATAACTGTCTGCAAAAATGCCAACCCTTGTTTAATTGTAGAATAATGACGACTTAAAAGTATGCCTTTTCTGCAAAAATTTTTTAACCAAGCCAAACTTTACTGATTTTTGAAAAAAACCATTTTGGGAAAAAGATTTTTATACGGGCTGATTCAACCGGAACAGGTTATTTTGGTCCATGAAGACAAGGAAGAATGAAATCAGTCCTGGCCTCCTACAAAAAAAAAAAAAAAAAAAAAAAAAAAAAAAGACCCGGCCTGTTACTCTGTAAAAAATAAGGCTCGAGCCTGGCCCAAATGCCTTTAATAGAAATTGGCTTGAACCCGGTCTGCACATATCTGTACTCATAGTTATAGAAAGACTGTGTGGGGCTCAGTTTGAAAATCTTGTTCAATAAGACTAAACATTTCTAATGTAACTTTCAGTTGGCTATCAGTCAAATCTAAATGGATATTATTTAACATCAAGTTCTATTAAAAAAAAAAAGTTGCAAATGGACATTAGATACAATCTTTGTTAAAAGAAAATTATAGAAAATTTTAATTAAGATTTTATCTTAAACATTACAAATTTTTGTTTAGTAAAACAAACTTAGTAAAAAACCTGTAAACCTTTACTAAACCTGTAAACCTTTACTTTTTTTTACTAAACCTTTGTTTAGTAAAAAACCTGTGGTGTTACCACACTTTGCAAGAATTAAAAACTGATGTATTGTTTTATTTATACTTCGTCATTAAGAATCTAGTTCAATCAAGAGTTCAATCAATGTTCAAGTTCAATCCCATTCGCTAGTGCAGATTCCATGGAAAAAGAAATATGAAGATATCTCATTAGATAGCTGAGATCGATCTGTACATAGGCCATTTATTTTTTTAAAGATATTTTTTAATAGGCGCATTGTTATTTTCGGAACCGGTTTCAAAAGTAAAAATGTCCTTAAAACAATCAAAATTAAAAAAAAAAAATTAAATGGCCTATGTACAGATCTCAGCTATTGATTAAAATAAATACTAATCATTAAAAATATTGAAATGCAACCGATATATCTTAATTGTTTTCCATAGGATTAGCATTAGAAAGCGAGATTATTCGCGTGATAAGTAACCCCTAAATAATATAACTAATCTTCACTCACATTAACTTCTCATCCAGTTTTTAGCACGATTTCCCCCCCCCCCCTGTTATATAGTTGGGCATTCTATTTTTTATTTAAAATTCAAAAGATAGTAAAAGAAAAAAAAGAAGAAAAAGAAGAAAACATGGCAAAAAAGGATTAAAACTTGCGTATTTAAAGATAAAATGAGTGCTTCAATTAGTTTTTTAAAAATGCTAAAGCATATGCTGATTTTAAGTCAATAGATAATTTTTGAGTAATTTACTTTAAATGTAATAAATATTGGATAGATTATACAACAGTTAATATATATGTTTATATATATATACTTCTTATATTTATATATATTGTTAATATATATATATAGGGGAGAGTGGGGTTAAGTGGGACAATGGAGGGGAATGGGGCAGTAGGTTTTTCTTTTTATGCATCATTCTAAATATTTCATCAATTACGCACAAGATGAAGCTATGGTACCCCAATCTTCAGTTCAAAAATGTTTTTGATCTGTAAAAGCTTGCATTTGTATGAAGAAAAAGATTATTTCAAGAATCAAAAGTAAATTTGATTTATATACTTTTTATGTTTAATATCAATTGTGTAAATAAATTTTTTATAAAATTAAAAAGTTTTATAATAATTAATCTTACATTTTTATTTAACAATAATATTAATTGCAATGTCAAGTGATTTCTGATAATTTTTACTTTTTTATAAGCTTTGATAGTGTTTTGTCGATTTTCATATCTCTGAAAATATGTTAAAAATAGCAAATTTGTTATTTGTATCTAACCATTGGCAGAAATTTGAAAAACATAATTATTATTCTTATAAAATATTACTGTACAACTAAGCAGAAATACACTAGTCATATTTCCATTTATTCTGATAAAAGGACTTTAAACAGAAAAAAAGGAAAGATAAGGGATATCCCACGGCTTCTTCATTTTACTAAAACACATTACGTAAAGACCTCTGAATTAGATGAAAATTATATCATTCCTCTGCTACCCATCAGAAATAAATTCTTTTTCAAATTTTCAAAGCCCCCCCCCCCCTTTTTTTTTCCAAAAAAGAAAAATGATTTTGAAAATATATAGCATGAAAGTGCAGTAAAGAGCATTATATATTTCACGTCTGCCTCACACAGAAAAAAAGTATCTTTGATAAATAATCTAGAACAACTGAATTATTTCTCAGAAATTTTGGATATACTGCATGAATAAAAATGATTGGAAAATATAATTGCTGCTTAAATGATTAAAAACTATTATATTATTTACGCTATTTAATTTTTAATACAATATGTAAATGTTATATTATTTACAATATTTATTTTTTAATATTTACAATATTTAATATTAATATTGTATAATAATCCATACGAAAAGTACCGAATAATAAAGAAATTAAGTCAATGTTTACATTAATAATTCGTCAAATAAAATTCCAAAACACTTTTAGAAAGAGATTTAAACAGTATAACTGATAAATGTTTTCCAGTTACTAATTCGTTTGTTTAAAATACGATTAGTTAACTAATATAATTTAACAGGATATGTGCATAAAAGATAAAAAGGATAAATGTGCAATGTTCTTAAAAATTGGGAACAGTAAAAATATTGCAATCGGATGTATTGTAAGATTCATATAACAAGAAATAACATTCATCTAATATTTTTGTGTAATATTACATTCAAGATGAAAAAAAATACTTTGTTTACTAACATTGGCGAATTTGGCAACAAATATAAACAAAACACTATCAAATTTCCACAAACAGTAAAATATATATTCAAAACTCCTTAACACTGCAATTAATCACATTGTTAAACAAAATGTAAGATTAATAATTAAAAAAACTTTTAAATTTTATGAATGTTTACTTACTACTTAGAACACTTGTACCTTACTCTCGCCTAAAATGAACGGCGTTTGCTATTTGTAATATCCGAACGATCCTTTTTTGTGTGTGTGCTGTGCGGGTGTGTGACATCCAATTAAAATATTTCTTAATTTGAACTCCTTATCACTTATAAAGAGCCAGTGGTGTAGCTATGTTTTTTGGTGCCCGGGGCCAGCAGGAAATTTTGCACCCCCACCCCAATGTAGATATATAACAATTTCTCTCAATTTGGCGCCCCTAGGCCTCGGCGCCCAGAGCGGATGCCCCCCTTAGCTACGCCACTGTAAAGAGCCATTTCTTGCGTCTAATTTCTTAAATGCTTTTTTTCTTTTCAATACAAACAAGCATGCTCGTGCATACTAACAGCCTGGCGTCTTAATTTCGATCGCCATTTTAAGGAGTGACGTAGACAATCTGCTTCTACGCTATTGGTCAGATTACGTGCAGCACAGAGCTAAGCGCAACATTTTCCACAAGGAGTGGAAAGAGTTGCACGAAATGTTTCAAGTATGAAATCTCAATCGCACACCGCTTTCTGAGAAACTATTGCAGCTAAAACTGCGTGATGAGTTTAATGTTTCACTTAGACAGTGTGTGTGATCGCACTTTAATAAATGATTTTCTTAAGCTTTGAAAGCAAATAAGGAATTTTTTCTTCTGATACACAATTAAATATCATTAAGATTCAAACATCTCACAGACTAAAGAAATGCCTAAAATGCCTACTTTTAAATACAAAACAATTCTACGATCAAATGACAACAGAAATATCCAAAGTGATACTTCTTTTTAAATATGAAACACACCATTTTTAATTTTAAAATAATTAAAGAAAATTGTACTGCTTTTAAATTAAAACAGTTAAACGGTAAACGAAAAATCATAATTGCAATGTCTGCAGCTAGGCAGTGAGAAAATTCAAAATGATGCTAGTTTATTTTCTAGCGAATTCTTTTTCATTTACCAGTCAGGAAACACCCAATAGAGAGAAATCAACAGCAGAAATTAAAAAAGGCTGCAAGCAAAGAGAAAAGTTTTCCTTGAGGTTTTCCTAAACTCACCTTGAGAGAGTAAGGGTCTCAAGACTTGGTATACCAATCATACAACTAAAAAAACAGTTGCCAAGAAGTGGATTCAAATGCAGTTTACCCATCTAGGGTGTTTTCATGATTACTTTGCATTTTGGATTTTCTGACTTTCTTTTTCGTGAGTTTTTTTTTTCTTGTTCAATTTCCTCTATGTTTTTTATATTTGTTATTGTCAATTATAATCCATTTATTATAATTATTTTATTTTATTTTGTTAATCATTCTTCTCTTTCTAAACTACATTTAGAAAATAAATTGTAAAATAAATTGCTTTGCAGAGTTAATGTTACACTTCTTACATTATAAATATATTTTTTTTATCATTTTAATAAAGTATAAAGCATTAGACATTGACTAAAATTAATACAGAAATAGAAAATGTGCCTATCATACAATACTTAGGCTAAACCTGACCATATCCCAAATTACCACTTCTCAGAAAACAAATCATAATAAATAGAATTCAAAAATTTATTCTTTCCTTTTTCAGTCCCTTAGATGTTCCTGTACAAGTTTGAAATAAAATTAAAAGTTTTCACCAGTTAATAATCATTAACAGTTTAGAACATTTTTATTACAAAATATAGAATCTTCAATAGAAGAGTAAGTAAAAGAAACATATCTTACCATTAAGTTATTTTAGTAAAAAGGACTGGTCACCAAATTCTAAAAACATTGTTTCATTTTATTGCTATAAGCAGTGGCGCAGCGAGGGGGGGGTTTTGGGGGTTAAAACCCCCCCCAGAGCCATGACAAAAATACAAAAATTTCCACTTTTATGAACCGAATCATAAAAAAAACTAAAGTTAGAATTTTTTTTTGTTTTGTTTTCGAAATCTGCCGCTTTATTGAATCAAATTTTATTTAAAAATTTGACTCGTTTAAGCGGCAGTAATGTATTTTCTTTGAAAAATAGGGAAAGCACATAGCAACAGTATCAGTATCGAAAACTAGTCACTCAATTTCGGAAAAGGCCGGCATTCATTTATACTATTGGAAATCAGCCGAAGGCTAAAAGGAATGGTCATTTCCTGTCGCTGCCAATGCCGTCTTGGGTTTTTCAATACTGCACCACTGGAGGGGGGGGGTCTTAATTAGTTGCATCTGTTTCTTGCTCTTTTTTTGGAAACGGGACTGGACTCTCGAATTCCAGGAAAAACACATGCTCGCATGCTTTGAAGGATAGACTTAATTCCACAAACATTGTGTTGTTAGTTGCTGTAGTGCTAAGGTTTTTTTTTTTATTGTGCGTTTCGCTATGGAGGATATTAAATCCTCTTCAGAGAAGAAAATTATGAAAAAGATGGATATAAGAGATCATTTTTTTTAATCTTTCGAATTCCTTCAAGCATTCTTGAAATCCAGGTATGTTTGGAAAGTATATAATTCGTTTATATTTATGTTTCTGGAAAGATATTAACAGCGCTGTGCGAAAGGGGGAAGGGAGGGCGGTCGCCCAGGGAGCAGAGATTTAGGGGGCGCCAAATTTCTAACTATTTTTCTACTTACTACTACTTTAAAGGGGCTACTTTCAGACAATTTTTTTAATTAATATTAATTCTTATTTAAAAAACGCCCGAAATAGGCAAGTGGGTAAACGGAAAAAAAGTTACCTGAAAAACAGTTATTGGAAAAAAGGGACATGACTACAAAAGCGAAAAAAAAATGTTACTGGGAAAAAAAGGGACATAGAATTGATTTAGGGAAATTATTATTGATTTTGGGAATCCATTATTGATTTTGAGGATTCATTGGTTAAGTATTTAGAAGGGATCAGGGGGAGGCTCTTAATTTAGGTAAATGGTTTTTTCGTGCTGAATTAACTGTTTTGGTTCGGTTTTTGGACATATGATAACCCCCCCCCCCCATCCGTAACCTCTCAAATTAAATCAATAGTTTTTTACGCAGATTTATCCGATTCACTTGGAATTTTGGACATAGGTTCATTATGATAAGACGTATCTCTGATTAGTTATAGGGTTCTTTTGCTTATTATAAAGGGAGGATGGTCAATTAACTCCCTCCTCCCACAAATTAGATAGATCGGTTTTTATGCAAAATTATCCGATGTATTTCAAATTTTAGATAGAGATTCTTTCTGATAAGGTGAATCCCTGAATAGTTTTAAGAGTTTAATGAGTAAGTATAAAGGGGAGAGTGGACGGGGGATAATCCTTCTTAAATTAAATTAATGGCTTTTCACGCAGAATTATCCGATTTGCTTCGAATTTTGGACATAGGTTCATTATGATAAAACGTATCTCTGATTAGTTACGGGGTTATTTTCCTTATTATAAAAGGGGGGCAAGCAATTATTTCCCCCTCAAATTAGATAAATCGGTTTTATGCAAATCGTTGTTTTAGCCGATGTATTTCAAATTTTAAATATAGGTTCTTTCTGATAAGGTGAATCCCTGAATAGTTTTAAGGGTTTAAAGGCAAAAACGAGGATAATTTCCCTTAAATTAAATAAATAGTTTTTATGCAGAATTATCCGATTTGCTTCAAATTTTGGATGTAGCTTTTTTATGATCAAGCGTATTCCAGATTAGTTATGAGGTTCTTTAGCTTATTATAAATAGGAAAACGGACGATTATCCCCCCCCTTAAATTAGATAAATTGTTTTTTATGCATAATTATCCGATGTATTTCAAATTTTTTATATAGATTTTTTCTCATAAAGTGGATTTCTAAATAGTTTTAAGGGCTTAATGGCTAATTATAGAGGGGGGAACTGGGGATAACCCCACTTAAATTACATAAATGGCTTTTTACGCAGAATTATCCGATTTGCTTCAAATTTTGGATGTAGTTTCCTTATGGTAAGGCGTATAAGCTAATGAATGTAGTTAAAATAGGGAGGGATGCAGCAGTCCCTTCAGGAAACTCTTTCGGGGAAAGAAGCTTGCTTTCCCCATTCGACGGAGGGGGATGTCTGGTAGATATCGCGGGCGGCTAGCCTCTTAGGAAATTTGTCGAACAGGGGATTTCCCGGTAAGGGTTTGACGCAAAAATATTCAAGTAACACAAAAAAGCGAGTTGAATGCAATTGAACGCAAATAACAAATAAAAACAATTTTTCTTTATTTTTTAATTTAATGATTGAAAACTATTATGTCAGAAAACATTATAACACATTTTACCTTTTTTCTTATAATGATTAATTTCCATTCATTTTGCATTTAAAACTGGTTTATTTATTTATTTTTTTTATTTGTGAAAAAAGTAATATACTAAATCATTTGTTGTAATTGTCATTTTAATTTACGCCAAATATTTATCATTTAAAACTGGATTTTTACTAATTAATGTCCTATATTACGCATCACGAAATATAATATAAAACATAAAAAAATATATGTTAGAAAACTTTAATGTACAAACTATATTGTATGTCACGAACGAATGAACTAGTGAATTCATTAATTTGTAGTAATAAAAATAGTTCTTTTTATTATTAGCTTATGTTAGTAATTAGAAAGTTAATTGTTAGTTCTTGATAGATCTTCAGGTTTGAACTCTTAAAAAAAATAAAAACAGATTTAAATTAAAAGGAAAAAAACGATTTTAAGAAAAACAGGATATTTTTTTCTTTGTTATTTTATTTATAGAATACTGAAACTGCTATGCAGCAACATAAATCACAATTTTAAATGCAAACAGCTATTGAGGATATATAAACAAACACTTAAAACTATTCAGGGATTCACTTTATGAGAAAGAACCTATAGCCAAAATTTGAAATACATCGGATAATTGTGCATATAAAATAATTTATCTAATTTAAGGGGGGGGGGGGGAATAAATGTGCCCCCCCTTTTTAATTAGCAAAAGAACCCCATAACTAATCAGGGATACCCTTTATCTTAATGAACCAACCAGTGTTGCCAGTGGGCTACTTTTTTTAAATTGAGATTTCTTGATTGGCACCACTTTTTAAAACGGTAAAATTCCCTTTCTTTTGGTCTCAATTAATATGTCATTAAATAAGGGTTATTTTACCATTTCAAAAAAGTAGTGTCAATCAAGTATATAATTTTTTAAAAAGTAGCCCATCTGGCAACACTGGAACCAACATTCAAAATTTGAAGCAAATCGGATAATTCTGCGTAAAAAGCTATTTATTTAATTTAAGAGAGGTTATCCCCCATGCACCCTCTATACTTAATTATTAAACTCCCAAAATTATTCAGGCATTATATACTGTGATGACGTACTGACAACTTTAATCGTGGCAGAAGATAGATAGCGAAGTCTTATTCTGAAAAAGTATGCATAGTTGAAAGTATCTTCATTCAAAAGCTGTTAAGAACAGGTTCTATTGACCTCCAGGGATATGCCTAGAAAATAATTGCACTGGTCTAGTGGCAATGAGCTGAAGGGGACAATGGGATTATTGCGCATCGAGAGGGAAGGAAAGTAGTTGGAAGAGAGACATGTGCTGGTAATGTACAAGAAAATACATTCATGTAAGATGGCTTGGACGTTCTAAGCGAAATGTAATATTGGAGTGAGGCTCCTATGTAGTTGTAATGTCGTTTTATTTATTTTTTTAATAATTGGTCTATGGTTCTAATAAAGAACTTGAGGAATTAAAATTGTGTTATTGATGAACTTAACAAATAAACCAACTTAGTAAAGAGAAACTCAGCACGCGACACCACAATACTATATATAAGCCTCGTCAGAAAGAACCTATATCCAAAGTTGTTTGAAATAACACATTGGATAATTCTGCTTAAAAACCATTTATCTTATTTAGGGCGGAGGGGAGGGGGTAATCGTCCATTCCCAAAACTAATCAGGCAAGCATCTTTTCAGTATGAACGTATATCCAAAAATTGAATCAAAGCGGTTAATTCAGCATGAAAAAAACACTCACTTAAATTAAAAGCCGACCTCCCCCTCTTTTTTCCGGTAACTTTTTTTCCGTGTCATTTTTTTTCGCTTTTGTAGTTTGCCGGGTTTTTCCGTTAACTCTTTTTCCTAGATTCAGGCAAGTAGATATCATGATTAAAAAACTATGTAACTGAGAAATGTTCTTCATTCTTTAATAAGATCTTTCAGAAGACGATTCTCACAGTTGCCAACTTGTACGGTTTAAAACAATCGCGGAAAAATGCAAATTTCATGAAAGGATCGCCCAAAAAGCACACATTTCGTTAATATTTTGTGAAAAAACGACAATTTCGTCAATGTTTTTGTCAACGAACTTTGTCAAAAGATCGCCGAAAAACGCGAATTTCCTGTGCGGATCGCGGAGAAAACGGCAATTTCACCAAATATCGCAGATAAAACGCTGATTTCGTCTGAAGACCGCGGGGAAAACGTAGATTTCGTCTAAAAATTTCTGATATAATGACGATTTCGTTAAAAAATCGGGGGAAAACCGCCATTTTCGATAAAAGATTGCTTAAAAATATTTTGTCAAAAGATCATTGAAAAAAAGGCCGCTTTCAGCAAAAGATAACGGAAAAATTTCCGATTTCGTCGAAAGACTGCGGGGATAAAACGCCGTTTTCAAGAAAAGATCGCGTAAAATTGCAAATTTTGTCTAAAGATCGTCGAAAAAAACGCCGATTTCATATAAAAAACACACTGAAAAACACCGATTTCGTCAAAAGATCGCAGAAAAACCGCCGATTTCGACAAAAGATTGCAATAAATCAGCGATTTTGCTAAAATATCGCAAATAAATCGCTGATTTCGTCTAGAGGTCGCGGAAAACGCCGATTTCGTCAAAAAATCGCGGAAAACCGCCGATTTTGACGAAAGATCACAATAAATAGCCGATTTTGCTAAAATACCACAAATAAATCGCTGATTTCGTCTGAAGGTCGCGGGAAAACGCCCATTTTGTCTGAAGATCGCGGATAAACCCTCTTAAAGGGGGGGGGAACTCGCGGAATCCTCCCCCCCCCGCCAATTTCCAAAAAAAAATTTCTACCAGAATCACCCCTGAAGCAACTCTATCCCCCCCCCCCCAGAGCCGAATTCTGGCTGCGCCACTGCTATAAGTCATTATATTTCAAAAATTAGAGAGCTTTCACGTTCTCCAAGTTCACATAGAAACAAAAAGACGCCAACTCAATGAATGAATCACAGTGTTTGAATTTGAATAACGAATGAATAAAAAAAAAGTCTGCCGCAACAGTTTTTACTTTCTTACAACTTCCCAATGTTACCATTTGTTTCAAGAATTTAGAAAAATATCCCTTTGAATTAAAGAAAAAAAATAAAAAATGGTTATCAATGAAAATTGAATTGATCCATTGCTCAAAATTTTTGAATCACTTTTTTGAATTCGCCCTCTGGTGAAATATTTCACAAAGTATCATCGTACACTATTCATAGACATCGCGAAAGCCTTTGACCGAATCTGGCATTATGAACTTATTTTTAAGCTGATTTTGTACAGAGTTCCTCCTCAACTTATTTTTATCATATGGAATTACCTTCGTGGTAGGTCCTTTTCTGTTAAAGTCAATAATTCTCTTTCCACTACTCGCATCATTGAGGCTGGTGTTCCTCAGGGGAGCCTTATCAGCACTTGGTTGTTCAATCTTTACATAAACGATATCCCACGCTGGGTTCCCAACGTCCTCCTAGCATTATATGCGGATGACACGACCATCTTCACTTCCTACATTTCACTTCAGACTGTGTTACTTAAACTCCAAACTTATCTTTTGGCACTTAATAATTGGCTTAAGAAATGGCATATAAAAGTCAATGCAGCAAAAAGTGCCGCCATGATTTTTTCAAAGAAAGCTATCTCCCCAGACACTAATCTTTCTCTCAATGGTGACAGCATACCCTGGGTCACCAACTATAAATATCTAGGCATTCACCTAGATTCCAAATTAAACTGGGTTAGACAGATTCAGGATGTACTTCTCAAATCTAAGAAAGGCCAAGGTTCCCTCAAATCTCTGTTGGCTTATCACAGCCGTCTGTCAATTTCAAATAAATTATTACTATATAAGTCCTTTATCAGATCAACCATGACTTACGGGCCAGTTGTTTGGGGATCGATCTGTGAAACTCAGATGCAGAAAATTCAAATCTTTCAAAATGCAATTTTGCGTAGGATTTGTAAGGCGACTACGTTTGTTCGGAATGACGTCATACATGCTGATCTCAATATCAAGCCCATTGCTCAAGTTATCAAAAAACTTGCAATAAATTTTCATAGAGATTGCATTCTTATACCCAATGATGCGTTGCGATCCATCCAACCTTACAGTGTCAACGACACTCAGGGAAAGAAAAGACCGCTGGTCATCCTTAGTAGAGATGATGGATTTGTACCTCCTTCGAAAAAAAGGAGGCGTGAACCCCCTTAAACGCATGATTGTGGTCTTTCGAAATTCCAAAATTCATTTTCATTTTGTTTTATTTGGCATCCTCCCACTAATTTAACTAATGACGTCTTCCTGCCTCGCTTTTGGCACTGGGTAATATTTACCTTCCTAACTCGTTCCTAGTTACCTTGGGGATTAAAAATATAAATATTTGATTAATTTATGTGATAGATAAATTTTAGTTACCCTTTTTTAACTTGTTTAATTTTGTACATAGAAATTTATTTAATTAATTGAAATTGCTTGCATCATTATGTTTATCTGTTTGCATCGTGTATTCTATTTCTATCATTTGCATTGTGTTACCCTTATACTTGTCACTGATTTTAATATTTCATTTGGTAAATTCACACTACTGTGATTTAAAATAATTAAAATTTGAAAATTAAAATTTCTTATATTATTGCCCTGGTCAGCCCTTTCCCCCTCCCTGCCCTGGCATGTCTCTAAAACTCAACTGCTCAAAGACCATCTATCGACAGCACATCATCTGCTCTTCACCACCGCAGCTGCCTGCGAGATGAACTTTAGACTCTTTTTATCATCATGATGAACTCTGCTTAGATCGTCTCTTGTTCGATGGAAGTTAACGTGGGCATCACGCCGACATAGGTATTCCAATACCAATTGCCTTTGAGCCTTTGAGATCATCATACATTTCAATACAATTACAGCAGCATCCTCATTAGAAGTATAGCGTCTAAAATAAAAATAATAATAAATAATAGTTGGGAAGATATATCAATAGTTTCTCTGTTGTATTGTTTCTTGTAAGTTTCCTACTAGACAATTTCAATTATCGATTATTCATAGTCTGAGATTATTTTGATGGTATCAAGTAACTTTCATGTGCATTCTTTTGTGAATTTGAATACTTTAGATTTGAAAAATTGTTTTGGCACCATCTTTCGGTAAATCATATAAATGAAAAAATTTTGCGTCTTATAGATATATTTTTAAAATAAGAAAATTCATGATGGTTAGATTTAATTCGAGTGCTTTTACAGGCTTCAGCTGTACAATTTAAAATCTTCTTTAATACATATGAAAGGAAAATTATTATTACTTTTTTCGTGAAATTTTATCAGTTTTTTAAGAGCTCAGCTTATATCTTTAAATCAAGAATGTACTTGCATTGCAAATTAAAATTTTTTTTTCATGCCAAGTATAATCATTAGAATATGTTGGAAAGTGTTGTTTTCTATATTTTGATCGCTTTTGACTGATTTGTTTTAGCTCAATTTTTGCTTCAGTAGTAAAACTTTTTTTTTTTTAACTTTTTTTTATTTTAATGAAATTTTAACATTTTATAGGAATGGCTAGATGTAATTTTATTGAAAAAAAAAATTATTAGTCCTTTTAGTTTGTTTTTAGGGTTTTTTTGTTCATTTGATTTTGTTATAAGAAATTTTTTTTCTGTAAATCAAGTAATTTGCTCCAAACTAGACCAAATGTTGTAATGCATTATTTGATTGAAACAAAGGTAGCTGGTGCTGATTGTAAAGAAAAGAAGGTACTTCTTGGTTATCCCATCAACGAAACATCTATCACCAAACTATACGATTAAATGCCAATAATGGATGATCGTGAATGTGACATACAATAACAGTAAATATGATAAACATGTTTAAAAATCATTAAATTATTGTTATTTCGACTTTTTATATGTATTTTTCTTAATATTCTACTAATTATTTGTTTTTTCGTTATTTAAAATAAAATTTATGACAATATATGTAATTTGGCTATTAGTTTGGTGAAATTTGTCGACGGATAACCAAGTAGTATCAAAAAGATATATTGGCAAAATACAAGAGAAAACTTAATCTTTTTCACTCTGTTTTTTTTTTGCCATAATCTGCCACCATTTTTGTTTTGAAAATTCATGTGCAACATTTTCATTGAACATTGAAGCAGGATAATAAATGAAATCATTAATCTTAAAGCTATAACAATGGAAAGAATCTTATTCCTGAAATAATCTGGCACAATTCCAAAATTCAGGATGGTGTTCAAGTGCCATCTTTAGGCATGCATTAAGATTTAAGAAAGCATTTGGACACATTTTAGATTACAAGCATTAAATCTTTCTTCTTTACAGCTAATTTCTATTTTGGTCATTTTATCGCTGCTTGAAATTCCGTTAAATCTGGTTCTTTTGAAATATATTTGAATTGGCATTTATCTTTGCATTCTTAATAAAGCATTCTAAATTATGTAATAATACAGTTGTTGCATGTGAATTTTTTTTTTTTTTTTTTTTTTTTTTTTTTTTTTTTATAAGAAAGAAACTAAAAAAAGGGTTTTTTAAAGTGGGCCAGCTGATTCTGTGTCTAAAATTCTATACCTAAAAGCTGCACTGTTTGCAACTGAAAGTATGTTTTTATCAGATGTTCTTAATCGAACTGATCAGATGTTCTTATTGAGGAACTATGTAATTGAATGGTGTTTTCCATACTTTGGTAAGCAGAAGATCTTTAAGAAAGTGCTGCCAAAGTTGACATTTTGAAACCAAAATTTTTGGCGTAACATGGTGGAAAAAAAAATGGTCATCAGGTAACAAAAACTCTTTGTTACTAAATAAGTATGCTTTTTTTTTCAAATAGAAAATACATACCGTAAAATCCCGTTAATCCGCCCTCTCCCCACTTTATAAAGAATTTGAAATTTTCAAAAAATCCCGAGAAAACGCCCTCCATCCCGATTCTTAAAGGCGACTGAGAGTGGGATGAATCATTTTGAAATGAATGAGTCATGACTCTTTGATGAAATGTGCGTTTTTTCAAGATTTTTTAATTGATTTCATTCTTGTTTTGGCTTTTCTTTACTAATTTCTACTTTTTTCTGCGTTTTTTCGACAGAATTTACATTAAAAAAAAAAAAAAAAAAAAAAAAAAAATTCAAGTATCAAAATTCATGATTCATTCAACAATTCATTCATTTCATGATGATTCATTCCTGTAAATTTTGTTGTACGATCGCGAAAAAATCCCGTGTAAGCGCCCCCCTCTAACTATTGTACGATTTTTCGTTTCGTTTGGGGGGGGGGATTAACGGTATTTATTTCACATTACTTCAGTACTGAAGTTCATTAATTTTACATTTTATGTTTAAAAGTGATTCAGAAAATGTGTGCGAAAGTTTCGCCTTCTTGAGCTGGGAATTTAAGAACTGCCTTAAATGCAAATTGGAGATTAAATGAGCATAATTCATGTAATTTTTTTTTCTGTTTCTTATTATTTAGAGTAGAATGTTTTGCTATACTTTCTGATTGAAATGACCCATTCACTGTAACCCCATATTTCTTCGATATATTTCAGAGAGTGGGATGTTTTTTTCAGAAAATGAATCACCGAAGGTTTCAATGTATATTTTGGTTACAACTTTTAACTTTCTCTACATTCATATGAAAAAATGGGCTAGACATATATAGAAACTGCATATATATTAACATTCTATCAAGCAATTGTTCATTTATATCCAGAAATTATCTAAAATCTGCATATAAATAATAAAAAAAAAAATGTTAGGAAGCATGAATTTGATTTTCCCAGTATTTTTATTATACAGTAAAACCTGTAAATAATGGACACATTAGAGCGTGGAAATTGCACACTATTGAGAAAAATTCAGTGATTCAAAATTACGATGAAATGCTTAATATTTCATTAATTGGCTTTTATATGACCTAAAACCTCCATTGTTATATAATTAATCAGAAATTAAAGTTATTTTTTCTAGCAATAAAATTGAAATAAAATTGTACACTTCTATATCCACTATTTATTATATTCTTACAAAAAATATCTGTTACAAAAGTTTACTTGTGCTTGCAAGTACATGTAATTTGTTTTTCAATGTGTGCCACGCTTTCATCTATAATTCTGTAAAAGGTTTTAACACTATTAAATCATCTTAAAAAAAAAAAAAAAAAAAAAAAGTGTAATTATTTACTGTATTTTGCCACTTTTTAAAAGTATAAGATCTCAAACTTTCCTGGGTGGGATAGTGGAAGTGATCTCATAAATGTAGGGGACGGGAGGACTTTCCCCGTCTCACTCCCAACATATATGATCACAAAATTTGTGACAATACAGTTGAACCTCGAAAATCCGGACCTCCAAATTCCGGAAATCTCTAAAATCCGGACATTTTTTCGATTTCAGTGTTATTAATTTTTAAAATAAGACATAGCTGTAATTTTCATCAACTGCAGTTAAATTCTGATAACTATACTAAAATAATATATATAGATATATTCTGGTTAATATTGTAATGACTTGCCGTTAATTAAAGACTTTATTATTACAAAAATTAAAAAGTTAAAAAGTGTTCAACAAAATTTACAGTAATGAATCATGATGAAATGAATGAATCATTGAATTAATCATGAATTTTGATACTTGAAAAAATTTGGGTTTAAAAAAAACGTAAATTCTGTCGAAAAAATGCAGAAAAAACGGAGAAATTTGTAAAAAAAAAGAAAGCCAAAACAAGCAGGAAATCAATTAAAAAAATCTTGAAAAAACGCACATTTCATCAAAGATTCATGATTCATTCATTTCATAATGATTCGTCTCACTCTCAATCGCCTTTGAGAATAGGGAGGGAGGGCGCTTTCTCGGGATTTTTTGAAAATTTCAAATTTTTTATAAAGTGGGGAGGGGCATTTGATCGGGAAGAGCGGATTAACGGAATTTTACGGTATTATATAGCCATAAAAAAGATTTTTTAATAAATCTCCAAAATCCGGAAAAATCGAAAATCCGGAATCGCCGCGGTCCCGACAGTTCCGGATTTTCGAGGTTCAACTGTAATGAGTGTGATAAATTTAGAGGCTTTTTACTTTTTATTTTTCTTATTAAAAAATTTCTCACCTTTTTTCACCAAAATTACTCTCCGCTATTCGAAATGTAACAGGTCAACCAACAAAAATTTATGTTTCGGTAGTGGAAGGTTGAAAAACTATCTGTTAAATAGAGGTGTCCATTATGGAAGTTTAACTGAAATATATTATTTTACTGTTACAGTTTTATTGTATTATAACCTTTTTTTTCTTTATTTGAGGCCGTGCTAATTTGTAAAACTTCTTCTATTTCAAAATCCTGAAACGAAATAGTTCTCTGGTGAGTATTGATATGAAGATCTAATAATTTTATCCCTGCATTGAAATTAAGTCGCAAACTCTTAAATTTCATATCTATTTCAATAATATGCTTTATTATTGAATTTCAATTTATATAAAGCGTCAAGCACCTCAGGAATTCCATTTTACTTCAAAAACTTCTTCCTCCCTAAACATGAATTACTTTTTCTTCTGTATTAATCAGTAAAATACAATAATAGGATTGCAACACATTTCTGCTTTTTTTTTAAAAAAAAAAAAAAAAAAAAAAAAAAAAAGAGATATCTTGTCTTTTCCGAAGTTTTCCTGATATTTTTAAAGTCACTTTTTTTATTATAAAATATTTTTAATATAAATATTTTTACAATATTTTATATATAATATTTTCATAATAAAATTTCACTTATGTATTGTTGCAAAACTCTCCACAACAGTCGATTTTAATCTAGATAAGTACTAAAAAAAATGTGCAATACGAATTCTTGATTTTTAATTACTTTTCATATTATGCTACTGTTATATAGTTTATAAAAAAAATTTATGTAACAATTTTAGATTGAATGAAGAATTAATTGTTTTTCACTTTAATTATTGAGATTCTGATAAAAAGTATAAGAATAAATTCCCTGATTCTTTGCTTGAATTTTCAAATTCTGTGACTTTTCCATATGCTGTAGATTTAACCTGAACTGTAAAAACCCTAAATAAGTGTCTGAAAAAACACAAATCATTGAACTGAGTTTGTTAAATATAAAACTTCTTTGTATTTTGTGGGCATTAGCAGCATTCATAAAAGTACAAGAATAGAATTCATTCACAAAATAGTCAAATGATGTTTAGGGTATCCTTCCTAACTCTTATAAATGCAAGGATGATTTTAATTGTGTAGGGCAGTGTGTGTGTGTGGAGGGGGGGGGGGGTTCGTTGATGATCAGGAAGCTAAAAATTAAGTGGCAAAAATGAACAAAATGCTTGACTAATACTTTAACGCTATTATTCATAAAGTTACTTACAAAAACGTGCCCTGGTTGTTGTGTAAATCTATAACTGAAATTTTTTAAAATAGAAATTAGAAAAAATTAAAAATGGAGAACAGTTTGTTGTACAAACTATGTGTTAAAACTTTCAAAATTTTACATTTATAATTGATTTTGACAAAGAATTTTGCACATTATTTGTTTTTTGTATGAAATATTAGCCCGCCCAATGTGTAAAAAAATACTTCTTGTTCTTCATATTAGGAAAATCTTAAAAGCGAGGAAATAGCACTGGGGCAACTAGGCTTCAGCCTAATGGGTAATCCGCCTCTGGTTATAAATAAGGAAACTATGACGTAAAGAAGTCATTAGTATACAGCAAAATGACTAAAATGTATATGAAACAAATTTATTTTTGATGCTTGAAATAATTTTTTTTCTCCTACACAGATCTGCAACTTTTTTCAACATAAGATTGGGCTAGCCCTTTTTAATCTAATACTGTTCCATTCAGAGTTTGAAAAAACCCGTTTTTTTTTTAAAAAAGCCCAACCCGCTGGGCCCAGTTGTCTAAAACCCAGGTTTTTTCGGGTTTTATTAAAAATATTTTAGAGAATTCTTCAAACTTCTCATTTTTATATACATAATACCTAAATTTTTCATTTATTAATGAAACAAAGGTATAATTTTGCATTAAGTATGGATTAACAATAAATATATATATATATAAAAAAATGTAAATTTAAAAAAGGTTATTTTGTTTCTCATGGGACTAGATTACTAAAAGAATACTATATTATGCCAAGTACAACTGAATTTTTTTATATAAATCTTACATAAATTAAACAGACTAATCATTTATACAATTTACTTTAATCAGAAATCAGTTTAAAATAGCAACATTTATGTGTATATCTATACAGACAACACTGTAAAAAAATTGACCCTTTTGCTGCATAGTCACTCCCCCGTTTTTATAGAATATCTCTCTCTTGACCCATGAGAATTCTGCACGATAGGCTGAAGTAATCGTTTTCTATAAAAACGGTGGATTGACGATGCAGCAAAAGCGCCAAATTTTTTACAGTGAAGGATCTATAATCCATGGACCCATAATCCGCGTTACTTTACGAATGTAAACAATGAAATAAACAGTTAAGAAAATTTACAAATCCGTGATTCAAAAATTATTTTTTTAAACAAATAATAAAAAATAATAATAAAAATAATAATAAAACATGCATTTTTTAAAAAAATTACTCTTTTATTTTATTAAAAGTAAAAAATTAATCTGTATTATGGAACACACCTAAGCTTACTGAATGTTCGAAATGCCGACTTTTCATTCGTAGCTATTTCAGTTTGTGTAAGTTCAGATGAGTAAATAACCAATGAAAATGCTCTATTTTGTGTGCGTCGCGTGTCCTAGCAGTAACACAGTAACATCTGAGAACTAGATATTATGGGTTGGGAAGGTCGAATCAATGTAACCAATCATAGTGATAGATTGCCGAGGTTTCGCCAACGTCACGTAAGGCTAACAGATACCTTCAACTACAGGCGAACTCTGATTGATTTCTCAATATCCGATCTTTCTGGAAACTAAACTTTAGCCGGGGAGCTCTTTTTTTTCATTCTATTTACGTTCTTAATTTAGCAACAAGCACAGTTAATGAGTTGATGTTTATGAATTTATGGCTCACGTGTCATCTAGTATTGATTTTACTTTTTACTCTAATGCATATGCAAGGTGCAAAACGAATAACGGAGAGCGTAGTAATGATGCTTCAAGTTCTTCAGCAGCTAAAAGATCCCACGTATCGCTCATCTACTTTTTTAATATAACTCTTTTATTTATTAACAGTAACAACAAACTGTATTACGGAACATATGTAATTATTTTTACTTAAATGCACATGTATATCATTTTATAAAAATAAAATAACTTTAAAATGCATTTTTGAGATCACTTATTAAATTAATTACTAGATTTCATATTTATCTTCCCATATTATACTGATTATATAATTAAAATGCTGTCTCAGAATAATAAAATGATGCATAATCCTATATACTCTATAATCTGCAAAATTCCATAATCCGCACAACCTTTGTCCTCAGCTTGTGCGAATTATAGATCTTTGACTGTATTTATTTTGGTGTTGAAAAAAATAGAATGTTTTTTTTAATAGACAAAAAATAGTTTTAATGTTTGTGATAGTTATACAAACTTATAGAAAATTAAGTTACAATTATTTGTTTTAAAAATTGTCATTGGGAGAATTAAGACTTTATTTTTCCTTAGAAGGGGAAGGGGGATGTTAAACTTTACAAGTGGTGTACTGATATTAAGAAATATATTGCTTTATGTAGTATAAAGTTGATATTTTGAAAAAACCCATTTGGGTTTTTTCAGAATAAAAACCTTTTGAGTTGGGTAAAGTTGCAATAATTCTGCCTTAAATTAAACATGCTAAATTTATAAAATTTCTTTCATGCACATCAATTAAAAAATCGATCTTTTTTAAGGGATTTATAACAATATTTTTGAAAATTTTGGCAAAATTTACTATATATATTGCAACAATATTAAATTAAATTGTCATAGAAGTTGTGGTGTATTTAACTGTAACCGCAACTTAAGTAAAAATGTAAATAGAATGTTTTATGTAAGTGGCAATTGTGTTCTATGCCGATTGTGTGTATCTGTGATCGTCTGCTGTAAATAATGTGTCCGTATTAAATAAGTTCTTTTAGTAAGATGAAAGTTTTATTCTTCCAAAGTATATATATATCTTGCTAATGATGTTAAATCGATATTTAGTTCACATATTAAAATAATATGTGATATCTGGCGACGATGTATGGAATGAAAAAGTATCGGATTCACGAACATTAGATGCCGAAGACTGCCAAGGTAAAAAATTCTTTTTGTATTTATCTTTAAAGAAGATTTAAAATGGAGCAGTTGGTTCAAAGTTTAATAGAACAAAATAAAATTTTATTAGAGAAATTAACCACTTTTGCCGATCCGAAAACGCAAGAAGCTAAAGTTTCAGTTCAATTTGAAAAATTTGATGAGACAGATGAAGCTTTTGATTCTTTTTTAGAACGCTTCGAAGCTTTCATGGATATTCAAAATGTTCCGGATGGCAAACGTGGGAAAGTTTTTATTTCTAGTTTGTCAGCAAAATTATATAATTTGTTGAAAAACCTGCTAGCTCCTGACAATCCTTCCGATAAAGATTACCTTATTCTAAAAAATACATTAAAAGCTCATCTCACTCCGACGCCGCTTATAATTCCTAGTAGGCATGTGTTTCTAAATCGTAAGCAACGGGAGGAGGAAAGTGTCAGTGCTTTTATGGCTGAACTTCGCTCCTTGGCAATTCCTTGTCAATATAAACAAGAAATGTTGAACACTATGTTACGGGATGTTTTCGTAAGCGGGCTAAGGGATAGAGTAATATTAGATAGACTTTTTGAGGAAGATGATATAGATATTGAGAATACCTTGAAAATTGCTTTAGCTATGGAGAAAGCTATGAAAGAGGCAAATGAGATAATGGGTAAATCTTTAGAAATTAAAGAATTAAGCGTGAGGAAAAATAATGAGCAGTCAAAATTTGTTTCGCAAAAGAAAAACTTTGGAAGACAAAATATTTCGGGAAAGAAAGTAAAAACGAGCTGTATACGGTGTACAGCAACGGATCACGATAAACATTCCTGCAGATTTAAATTAGCTAAGTGTCATTTTTGTCAAAAAATCGGGCACATTCGAAAAGCTTGTTTTGCAGCGAATAAAGGGTTAAAAGGGAACACGGTAAAACAAAAGCAGGTAGATACCCTGTATTCTAGTGAAAATGTTATCCCAATGTATTCTTTTGATGTGAACTCGCTGAAAGAGGAGGAGCAAAGAAAACCTCCAATTATGTTCACAGTAAATATTGAAAATAAACCTGTGAGTATGGAACTTGATACTGGAGGGGCCGTCTCGGTAATGAGTATAAAAAAATTTCGTGAGATTTCGAAAAAAAGAATTCAACCCACAAAAGTAGTTTTTAAAACATACAAAGGTGAAATAATTGTACCTTTGGGTTTTGTTACTGTTGATGTTGAATACAAAAATCAAAAATTTAAATTAAATTTGTATATTGTTAAGGAAAATTTGGATACAATTTTTGGCCGTGAATGGCTATATAGTATAAATTTGGACTGGAATTCTATAAAAGCAGTAAGAACTTCTTATGACTATAATTTGAGTAAATTGTTAGAAGAGTATAAAGAGATTTTTAACGATAAGTTAGGGGAAATTAATAATTATGAAGTAAAGTTGGAACTTAAATCTGATGCAGTGCCAAAATTTTGTAGAGCTAGACCTGTACCTTTTTCTTTAAAAGATAGGATTGAACAAGAAATTGATAGGCTTGAAAAGGAAGGCATCATAGAGAGAGTAGAGACCTCTGATTGGGCAACACCAGTTGTCCCGGTTGTAAAAAGAGATGGGTGTATACGCCTATGTGCAGATTATTCTGTTACCGTAAACCAAAATATTATGGTACAACAACATCCTTTACCAAAATTAGAGGAAATTTTTTCAAGCTTAAATGGGGGTAAACATTTTTCAAAAATCGATTTTAAACATGCATATTTGCAAATGAAAGTACATCCGGATAGTCAAAAGATCTTAACGATAAATACACATAAGGGATTATATGTATGTAAAAGACTTATGTATGGTTTAAATTCTGCTCCAGCAATTTGGCAAAGATATATTGATGGGCTTTTCCAGGGGATGGAAGGAATCAAAGTTTTTATGGATGATGTTAGAGTGACTGGATCAGATGATAAATCACATTTAGAGGCCTTAAGAAATTTTTTTCAGAAATGTAAAGATCATGGGCTAAAATTAAATTTAGATAAGAGTAAATTTTTTCAAAAAGAAATTCAATTTTTAGGGCACAAAATCGATGCAAACGGTATACATAAGACTGATGAGAAAATTTCTGCGATTTCAAAAGCTCCTAGACCCACTAACGTACAGGAAGTACAAAGTTTTTTAGGGCTTGTTAACTTTTATGGAAAATTTTGTCCTAATTTGGCTACAATAGCGAATCCTTTGTATAAACTAACACAGAAAGGTGTGAAATGGGTTTGGTCAAAGGATTGTCAGGAAGCTTTTGAAAAAATTAAAAATGAAATTTGTTCTCCGCGTGTCCTAATGCATTATGATCCATCACTGCCATTGATATTGGCAACTGACGCATCTCCTGTAGGAGTAGGGGCGGTTCTTTCCCACTCTTTACCTGACGGAACGGAAAGACCAATAGCTTTCGCCTCCAGAACCCTCACAAAAACTGAGAAAAAATACGCTCAGATTGATAAAGAAGCACTAGCAATTGTGTGGGCTGTCAAGAAATTTTATCTTTACCTAAAAGGGAGACGATTCACATTATTAACTGATCACCAACCTTTAGTAGCCATCTTCGGATCGAAGAAAGGTCTTCCAGTTCTTACAGCGACAAGATTGTTACATTATTCTTTAGTATTACAATCTTTCCAGTTTGACGTTAAGTATCGTCATACAAAAAAACATGGTAACGCTGACTTTCTGTCTAGGCTGCCGTCCATCTCTGAACAGCTAGACGTTAAAGATGAAATTGATCTATTTCAATTAGCACAAATCGAAACTCTTCCTATCACAGCTAGAGACTTAGCCAAAGAAACTCTATTGGATGCAGACCTCGCCCCATTGCTTAATATTTTACAGAATGGAGGAATTTTAAGAGGGAGAGAAGCAGAATATAGTCTACAAGATGGTTGTGTCATGTTAGGCCAGCGTGTTTGCGTTCCCAAAAAGTATCAGGCTCAGGTGCTTGAAGAGTTACATCATGGTCATCTGGGTGCTGTTAAGATGAAAGCTATCGCTAGATCGTATGTTTATTGGAAGAACATCGATAAGGATATAGAAAATTGCTCAAAGAATTGTGTAGACTGTGCTCGATATAAAACCGACCCACAGAGAGTAAAGGTGCATTGCTGGGAGTATCGTAGTACACCGTGGCAACGTATTCACGTAGATTTTGCTGGGCCTATCTTTGAATATATGTTCCTGATTATAGTAGATGCTCATTCCAAGTGGTTGGAAGCTTATCCAATGAAATCCACCACAGCAACCAAAACCATTGAATGCTTAAGAGATTGTTTCGCCCGATTTGGATTGCCACTCATGCTGGTAAGTGACAACGGTCCACAATTTACATCATTGGAATTTGAGATGTTTATGCGTAATAACGGTATCAAACACAAGACCACTGCGCCATTTAAACCATCTAGCAATGGGCAGGCCGAAAGATACGTTATTACAGTCAAACAATCTCTAAGAGCAATGCAAAATTATGGTGGCACAATACAACAAAAATTAAGTACGTTCCTTATGCAATACAGGAAGGCTCCGAACCACACGACACTTCATAGTCCAGCCATGCTTATGTTGAAGAGAGAGATTCGGACGAGAATCGATCTGCTGCGTCCTCATCTTAAGAGTAGAGTGGAAGAAAAAGTTCGTAAAGGAACTTATGAATTCTCGGATAGAGGATTCCAAATTGGCGACAATGTCGCTGTACGAAATTACCGACAAGGCGACAAGAGATGGAGGTTTGGAAAAATCGTTAGAAAAGATGGACAGCTACATTACACTGTCGATGTAAATGGCCAATTGTGGCGTAGACATGTCGATCAAATACGGGATGGAGGAGACATAGAGGAAAAAGAAAGCGAGCTCCGACGATCCTTTTCAAAACCTGCCATTCCTGTGCAAAATGCTGATGTTCCGACAACTAGTGCTGAGTTACCACAATCACCCACTAGTGTGGAGGCGGAGACGACTGATCCAACGCCAGTCTCAGTTACTACACAAGAGCATGCTCCACTCAGTGTCCACGGTTCAACTCCAACACCACAACCAGTTCGCCGATCTACTAGAATCCGGAGACCTCCTCAGCGATTGGACTTGTAGTGATAGTTTAGGAAGGGAGGAGATGTGGTGTATTTAACTGTAACCGCAACTTAAGTAAAAATGTAAATAGAATGTTTTATGTAAGTGGCAATTGTGTTCTATGCCGATTGTGTGTATCTGTGATCGTCTGCTGTAAATAATGTGTCCGTATTAAATAAGTTCTTTTAGTAAGATGAAAGTTTTATTCTTCCAAAGTATATATATATCTTGCTAATGATGTTAAATCGATATTTAGTTCACATATTAAAATAATATGTGATAGAAGTCAGTGACAATGACGTTTGTAAATTTAGATCACAAATGGAAGTATTTTTTTAGTAGCTTTATAAACTCCTAAATGGTTAAGCAATTTACTCCAAACCAGATCAAATGCAGAAAAATATTATTTGATTGGAGTAGAAATAATTTGTGCTGAATATAAAGAAAAGAAGCACTGACAAAATCCACTGGGAAACTTATCTAACTCATATATACTAACTCATTCTTTTTATTGTTATAAGCTGTCATTATGTTAAAAATTACTGTATAACACTTTCATTAAATATTGAAACAGAATATTAAATGGAATGATTAATCTTAAAAGCTATAACGATGCAAGTAATCAGGATGGGGTTCAAGTTTTAAATGCCACCTTTAGGATACATTAAGATATAAGGCACTTGGATGCTTTTTAAAATCCAGGCATGAATATCTTTCTTTACAAACTAATTTCTGTTTTCTTTTTTTTTTCTTTTTTTTTTTTTTGTAATTTTATCAATGTTTAGAAATTGCTTTGAATCTGGTTCTTTTGAAATATATTTAAATTAGCATTTATCTGTGCATTCTCACACCTTATATTATATAATGATACAGTTGTGAAAAAGTGAAAAAATTTGAAAAACCCACAAATGGGTTTCTGCCTGAAAAAACCCGGGCGGGTTTTTTTGGGCTGGGCCAACTTGGGCGAACCCTGGTTCCATTCCACCCACACTCCCATATGCATTCGTTTACATATATTTTGATGAACTTTAAATGTCTTTCATTATGCGAATAACTGTTTAAAAAAGATTTACTTTCAACTGAATAGAATACAAGAAATGCTGCCTATGAGCAACACAATTATTTAAAAAAATAAACGTTATAAAAAAATTCAAATGAATTTCCTATTTTTAATTTGAAATTCAAATAATATTAATTAAATTACTTACAAATAAATAATAAATGATATCATGATCATTATCAAATGAAACGCAAAAACATGACTAAATAATCCGAAAAATGCTGGGATACATGAAATTTCCTATTGTCATCTTATCAAATCCCTCAATCGTAGGGCTTTTAGCAGAAAATTAACGAAAGAAACTATTTTAGTATTAACTAATTTTAGTAAATTGGCTGGGATCAGGATCAATAAATCGATGTTTTAAAAGTTATCAGATATTACAAACAAGACAAGATGCAAGACGCCAATGGAAGAATGAATCGTATATATTTTTATATCATGATTCATTGAAAAAACTCACTCAGATATTTATTTACTTGAATCTAGATTTTTGTCAAATGTTTTACATTCCTTTCCTAAAAAATAAATGTATTTTTTTTTTTGCTTGTAAATTGAAAATTTGTTGAGCATTTCTGTTACAGTAGATTTTTTTCATTGATTTAACATTCACTATCAAATTCATCCTTCGTGATTCATTCATTGTGTTGGCGTCTCTCTACTTTTATGATAGCATGTACGAAACGGATTTATTCTGGTGGTAACAGTAGCTAATTTTTTAAATCAGTTTACTAACCCATTTTCATTTCTAAAAAAATATTGGTTAGATATATTTCTTTAGTTACTATTCTATTGAAAATTCTATAAATTATGATTCGATCGTATGATGACACAAAATTTTATGTATCACAACTTGCATTTTTGATGACGTTCATAATCATATAAAATATTCGGCACAAATAAATTGAATATTTATCTTGCCGAATAGTAACTATCAGATAGAATACTTTAATATTTTAGTTGTTAAAGATGCTAAAAAATTAAGCTTCATTAATATTTATTACAGGTACTTTCCTTTACATAAAAGAGAATATTTCTTTATAAGTAAAATTTACAGTATAAATATTGTTCTTTGAGTTATTGTTTTAAAAAAACTTTTTTAATTAAAGCAATTTTATTTTTATGATTGTAAACATAATTTCCTTATTTTCTGAAATGTACATATATATATATATATATATATATATATATATATATATATATATATATATATATATATATATATATATGACGATTTAAGGAGAACTCGAATTATTTCCACTGGTTAAAAAGAAACACACAGTCATGGCAAGCGAGGGAAAAAAACAAAATAAATAAATAAATGTAGAAGATCAAATAATTAGTCATGGGCTGCTGTAAATTCATTTATTAAAGTCGCAATAATGAGGAAGGGAAAAGCTCCTTTTGCAAAAATTCCATCATTATTTCAGCGAGCCGTCCTCATCCAAGAAGCAACCCAAGAATCTTCTTTCTCATCTCGAGACTTCCACCTTTTAAACTAAAAAGAAAGTTTTGGAACATTCTGTAACCTCAAACCATCATTCTTTTATGCAAACAGAATTCTTGTCCAGCTACGAGGCTATTTTCCACAGACGATAAATTTATTTAAAAAAAAATATTATTTAACCAATTTATAATTGACTCAAAATTTTAAATATCTTAGGCAGACGATTTTTATAAATGATTAATTTTAAGAAAAAAAGAAAAGAAATGAATTTATTAATATGCACACATCAAAGGTTGACGTAGGAAAAATAAATAAATAGATAAAATAAAATAATGATATTTTTGAAAGGTATGGGTTTGGAATAAATTTAATAAGACTTTCTTAAAAAGGGTTGATAAAACATAGAAGAAATTAGTTTTATTTAGAATATTAAGAAATAAAGTTTAATTAAGAATATTTTTAATTTAGTGCCATCTTTTTAAATTTACGCATACTGGAATAATGTTTTTTAGGGCAAATTAAGAATTTATATCGTCTGCATAAATATTAACTGATTAGATTTAGAAACAAGATTTTAATTTAATAATTTGAAGTAAGTACGGAACATTATTATAAGAAAATTAAGATAGTATAAAGGTTAGTTTTGGCGAAAAAAATTTAAATTTGTAATATATATATATATATATAAAACAGGATTTGAAAGAAAATTATATCTATCTTATGCTGGTTCTTTGTCAGAAAAACACAAAAATAAAAAAAATATATACAAATATTATAATTTAGTCATATTATGGTAACTTGTATTAATTGTACATTTTCTGTGCCAAGTCAGGTACAATTGTATCAAGTATGATGCCAGTTAAAATAATTAAATTAATCCTTAGTTTCTGAAACTAGATACTGTGGCACTGTTAATAAGAGCTGCAATGTAATGACAGTAATACATAGCATTGTTTATTTACTTATCATATATAATGGGGATTTTTTTTATAGTTCATTTTAAATTTTTTGTATTATTTATTATTCTTTTATTATATTTTATTTATTAATTTTTGTTATTATTGAGTAGATCGATTTTTTATATTGATTATCCTTTTCATTATTTTATTTTTTTATTACTATTGCACAGATGTCACATACACACAACATTGCCATGATTTTATCCTCGCCACAAATTTGGTGAAAACTTTGTTCTGAAATGTTGCTGTTAAGTGTTAATATATACAACCAGTGGCGCAGCCAGAATTTAGTTCTGGAGGGGGGGGGGGGGTTAGGAGGGTTGAGTTTCTGATTAAGGTGTTGCCACTTATTTGAATCACCAGTTAATAGAATCAGTATACATTAAACTCCCTCAAATCCACACAGCTTGGGACCAGAGGTTTTGCAGATTTCAGAATTTTGTGGATTTCTGGCCATTGCTTTTTTTACATTTTCTATTGATTTAATTTATTGATTAATTAATTGATTTTTATTTAATTTGAATGTTATTAACAATGAAATTGTAACTATTATGAAGGCTTACAATGTAATAAAACGTTAAAATAAGTAATAAACTAAAATAATAAAAATTTAGATAATTCATAACATGATTAAAATATTAAAAGCAAAGGTCAAGTTAATAATCAATAATGTATGATTAAATATTTATTATAAAGATAAGATGGCTTTTTCAAATGAAATTCGTTTTATAAAGGTACATTACCAAGTCACATCAAAATCACAAAATAAAGAAGTTTTATTTCAAGTTTAGCAAGACTTAATAACCAAAAAATGTTGGTTAATACATTAATATATTTGGTAAAAAAAAAATGTAATTACCAGTGATATCAGCAATATCTTATTTTTTCAAAAACAATTTTATTCTTCCATCATGAAAACACATGAATTCAGTAATATTAATGAAAATTGCAAATTAAAATATATATTGAATTGATATTTAAAAAAAGGCAAATTTTGTACTTACATCAAAACTGAAACTTTCATTGTTTACATCTGTAAATTATGTGCGGATTTTAGAGAGTTGCAGATTTGAGGGAGTCTACTGCATTTACTATATCAAATCACAATGCATCTTTTCCATAGTTACATTGGTCATATTTCATTTAAACAGTATTTACAATGTTACCATTTGGAAACATAAAAGGCAGGAAACGACAATAATGAACCTATGTGTCAACCACTAAAATCGGTATTTAAGGTGTTTTCCACCACATGATATTACATGACATCGAATTTGGCATTACTTAATGTAAATTTGTTGAAAATATTGTTAAAATATCTTTGTTATTCTTAAAGTTCTCCAAAATATCTGGGTATGAATTGGAAATAATCATTCTTTTAGCATAAGATGTCTCAAAAAAGTGACAGTTCAAATAATCAATTTTCACTTAACTAATGCATGTAATATGTTTTTTCACAGTTTTAAGTAGAATTTTTGCTATTTAATTAAATTACTTTGTTGAATGGAATCTGATTCAACAAAGTGGGAGATTCAGAAATATGCAAAAAGTTTAGATATTAAATTTGCTTTTGATTCATAAAAGCGGCAATTATAGCAAAATTCCTTAGCTCTGCGAGGGATTTTAGCCCCAGAAACCTCCCTCTTGTCTGTGCCACAGTATACAACTTGTGACATTGATAATGATAATGATATTTATTATTTTGTTTATTATTTATTACTGTTTATTTATTTTTGCAACTGTTGTTTCTTTTTAAAATAATTTGAAACAAAATAACATGTTTATTGTATGAGAGGTAAAACCTGCAATCGCACAAATATGGTGCATATACAACATCTGTGTAGTGTTGAATTTAGGGGGGGGGGCATTACCCTCAGGAGCAATAAAATGCTCCTCACCAGGAAAATTAGAGATTTTGAGTTTTCAGTAGTCAAAAAGTGGAATCCCCCCCCCCCCACCCTCCAGGAATTCTATAACATTCACAGAACAAAAGAAATCCCTCCCTAAAGGAGAAAAGTGTCTGAATTCAACACTGCATCTGTGCCTTATTATTTATACCAATTTTACCAATTTTATTATACTTAATAGTGTTAAATTACAGTTTTGAATGTGATTCGCTATGATAAATAGGATTGGTAGCATAATTTTTGGAAGAAATGCTGTGGCGTTTATGTGTTTCAAACTAAAATGTCAAGCAATGTGACATTGACATGCATTCTTTTTTTTTTCAGCAGGCATGATTCTGTTAATTTCTCTGAAAAAAAATCAGTCATAAATCTGAAAATTTGGACATAAAATGTATTGTGAATTTCAACAAATGATCACAAAAACAAGCTAAGTTTGATTTTGTTATTCGTTCAATGAAAAATCACCAATTTCGTCAAAAAATCACAACCAAGAAAAATCAATAAAATAAAATCTGGGCCCGACTTAACCAGGCTCAATTTTTCATAGAGCATCAGGTTATTTCTTAATCAACATTATCCTATAATTAAAATTATTTAAGAAATATTTTATACATATTCATGCAAATATTTTGCATACTCAAACTAACCCCTCTCCTGTACTTTTGCTAACCCGACCCTTACTTCAGTTGGGGCCCGACCCAAAGCAGCATTCAGTTCTGCACCAAAGGTCTGAAATTAATATAAGATATAACATTAAATGTTCATGCAAGAAGTATTTTTTAAATATTAACAATATTGCTAAATATTTTTAAAAACAACCTGAAAATAAAACATATTCAATTGTATTGTTAAAATCTCTTGTATTTAAGAAACAACACAGTGATGGCAAGTACTTTTTTCTCTTAGTAATCATTTCGTGGTTAAATGCTGTTAGAACAAAATCTTCTAATTTAAATCTATATTTATTTCTTTGACATTGTGACAGCTGAAATGTACCATACAGGGCGATAGAAGAAGTGGGAGAAAAAATAAGGCAGCTGGAACGCATTCTACCTTTTCATAATTAGCATGAATCATATAATGTTTATAATCCTTATCGCTCCACGTGCAAGGGAATGATAAAAGTAGGTCATCAAATTTTTTCCAGACCGACTGCTTAGAATCAAATAAAAAGTTTGATTTTGAAAACTTTATTATTCTTATAAAACACGAATACACATAAATAATGGCTGCATTCACTATAAGTCTTTTTTAATTATCATTTATTAATATTTAAAGAAATTAAATAGTGTTTTTTTTCAGTTTTTGATAAGGGGAAGAAATATTTAGAAAATGTGGAAAGTTGGTTTTTTGAACTGAATTTTCAGACAATACAGCTTAGGAAAGTCATCTCCAAATAGCAGTCGCTTATAACTTAAAATGTAATACATTTATAGAAAATGGAAAAATGTTTTATATTTTAAATCTTGATGAATTATTGCATGAATCTTCTTTTTAACTCCCCCCATCCTTTAAAAAAGAGTCTGTATTTTCGATCTACAGATTCTTTTAGAAATGATTAGAATGAGAAAAATTATGTCTTATTCAACTGACGAAATAGGATGTGATAACATTATTTTATTTGTACGTAATGCTAATTATTAAAATTATTACATTTGCTATTTATTTGTAAATAATTTTAATACGGACATAAAAATAATTAATGTCATTTTATTCTATTTAAGGTATTTGAGTTAAAGTTGATACTCTCTTAATGCCCAATCATTCTCAAAATGCTAATAAATATACAGAAAAGTTTACACAATTTTAACGGGATTTTTTCTTCTAAATATTATTTATGTTTGCTTGTAAATCAATAAATGTAAAAATATATATTGTTTCTAATAGAATACAGCATGCCATATCATTGTGTAGTTCTCGGATCAGAGTAAATTATCCTGGCGAACCGACAGCCGAGACACTTACATTCTCAAACAAGAACAAGCATCCAGAAAACTTTAAAAAGTAGACTGATGCAACACCTTGGGAAAACTTGATACTTACAAAATCTTCAAGGGTAATTAAGTTTATTTGAGTTTATTCTTTAAACATTGTTTGTATGGCTTTACACTATTAATGACAAAGCATAGTTTTCGTTCTTTCTTTTCTATTTCTTCCTTTGAATTTTAATAACTCATCAATTAGTTATAACATGTAAAGTTGCTTTTGTTAAAATCACTGAGTTATGAACCAGTTTGGGTTTTCAATGTTAGATTGTTAGTGCTCTCATTTACTATTATTCTATATTAATTTATAGGGTAGAAATACCAGTAATGGATACCCCTCAAAGTTTTTAGTTTGTAAAATAAATAACCAATAAAAATTAAGCTTTATTTTTTTTTCATAATGGTCCTGCTATATTTTATAATCTTGAAATATTGTTGAAACTCTTAATCAAACAATCACAAAGCAGAAAATGTCTTATATAAGTATATTTTTAAATTTAAGCTGTTTGCAAGATTATTATTTGGCTAATTTAAATATGGTGTAATTGTTTTCATCCATGGCGATTAACACATTTTAATCAATTTGTTATTTAAATATTTTTTTCTTTTTTAATATTCATATGTAAGTAAGTTTTATGAGGTATTTTTAATATTTCTCAGTTTTAATTTGTAATTATTTAATTCTTATTTGAAAACTTTTTTATGTTTGTAAATATTTTTTTAATTAGAAGAAAATATTAATCTTTGATCATTTGGCAACAATTTAAAATAACAAATTTTTTTAAATATGTAAAAAAATTCTCTCAAAATGCTGAAAAATTCAAAATAAAATGGAAATAAATCCTCAAAAGATTAGTCAAATTAAAAAATAAATGTAATCTGACACTGGGAACTTCTAATGTATAAAATTATCTAAAAATGATTAAATTCCTATACACTATGAAACTATTTATCTGGAAACCAGTTAACTGGAAAACCAATTTTCTGGAGTGATATTTCTAGTAGACTGATGTTAGAATCTTTGTTACAAAAAGTGTCATATACATGCCAGTTTGACATATACATTGCTTAAAACAATTGTATAGTTTCATAAAAGCATCTAGTATATGAAATAGAAGCATATATGGTTATATTATAGATGTTTTCATTTTTATCCAGAGAAAACAGAGGAATTTTGGTTCCCAAGGAATTTCCATAAGTTATCTTCTTTCAAACTCTGATATAATTTTGAATTTACTTGTATTTGGTTCTTAGTTCAAGTAATCTAATAATTAATTAAAATTAGAAATAATACAACAACCACATAATATTGTGAAATAACATTGATATAACTGGCGATAATAATTGATTACAATAAAACACTTTGTACTAATCAACTTTAAATGATTTTCGTTTAATGGTGATTTATACAAGGTGTTTTATTGTAATTAACCACATAATATGTTAGCTTTATACTTCACATACTTAATAATATCGTAGTACTATACTTCATATTAAGGATGACTAAAAGAGGTTTTTAAGACTGAAATTGAAAAAAAAAAAAAACAAATTTCAGTAAACTTCCTATATTCAGCCAAAAAAAAAAAAAAAAAAAATGCCTATTTTTTGGTAGCAAATGCATAATGTACATACATACATGTATATGATTATTAGTTAATCATAGTGGTGGCCCAAGTTGGTTCTGTGCCTTTTACTAAAACTTTTCGTTTTCATGTAACATAAAATATAAATAATTCATCAGCGACGCAAAAGGATTTTCTGCTTATTCAAATTCCATCTAATTAAAAGATGTTTTAGGTATAATTTTAAATAATAATCGGACGTATGTATACATACATCTCTTCATTTATTATTTAAAATGATTTTTGTAAATGATCATCTGTTATATTAAAGCTCCGACAAAGAGTATTTGAAATAGTACTTGTACTGTTCCAAACTAAAAATTATGTATCACGGTTAAGTCTGCAGTTTAGTCATATATATGCATTTCTTGCTTTATAATTTGTATTTACCTCTTGAGCAGAATGGTCCTTATGTTCAGAGTTATAAAATATGTTATTCCCAACCTCTAAATTCATTCCATTACATCTAAAAATCATTCTTGTGAAATTTTATCACTAATAAATAATGTTTATTGGTAGCTATAGTAAGAGTAAATTTCCTAATTTACATTCTTTTGTTTTCTTTTTCTTTCACTTGAAAAAAATATCTCTTATCCCAATACAGTAGGAGATCTTTATAACTCAATTCTCCATATAACACACAACTTCTCCGATGTAAACAATGAATTTTGCAGTGAAGAAGCACTTGAATTTCCAGATTGCAAAAAAACTGCCACTCTCTAGGAGACTAAAAATGATACATCAGCTCAACTTTATCTGCTTAATTTAGAACGTTTTAATGAAAAAAATTACTACTGCAACAAATGTTTTTGAAAATGAGTGATACATAAGGAATGATTTGGGTCCAGGTAGAGTATTTGGTTCATTTTTAAAAAGTATATTTAACAGTATGTGGATAGATCTATATATAATACAAAAGTTTATTTTCTAGATAAGGAATGAAGTATAAAGTTTGGTTTGTTTTGGTTTATTTTTGTCGTCCGATTATCTACACTAGGAATATAGGACCGGGGGGGTGCCCTTCGTGGGGGTCTTTCTAAGGGTACGTAACCCGTATTTACGCAAGGTTCGAAGAACGGTTAGGCCGACAGCCGCGATTGGGTCCGAATCCATCACCTGCCGTCCACCAGTTGGGAGGTCAGAACCTCTCGTCCACTGGTGGGACATGTAGTATAAAGATACGCTAACGTATTTTCATATGTTTCAGGCATGTGTGGCTACATTTATGATGTTTATTTTATGATGTGTGAATTATGATCAATATAATGCATAGCCTTGCATTTTTAAGTTTCTTTCTATAGATCTCACCCTCTGTATACTCTCACCACTATTTAACTTCATTCCATTATAACTAACAAGTAAGTAAAATTATGCCTTAATCATAGATTATGAAACGCTTTCCAACGCTTCCTGAAATCTTTAACAAAACTTTGTTGTCCAGGGAAATGATGTGTTACTGTTCATAACCAAATATGTATTCTAATACTTTTGAACAGCCCTGTATTTGATTTGTCGGTTCATATAAATATTCTATATAATGGGGAAATTTAGTTTAGCAAAAGAACGCCCAGCTGGTTGAAACTTTTAGCGATTTATACTAATAGATGGAAACTTACTTCAGTACTTTTGTTCAACCCTGTAGTTTATCTAGTACTTTTATTACACGAAAGTATTTTGCTAAAATTTAATTCAAACAAAAATACTGTTTAAACTACTTAAATCAAATGTCCAGAAATTATCATCCATTTGCGAACACGTATCTAGTTCTTTGCGTGACCCTGTATATAGTTTTATCCATATTCTGCAACCATTGCAAAGTAAACTAAATGCATTTCAACGTAAAAATGCAAAATTTATTTAAAAAACACCTTTAACCCCTTCTTGCGCAGTGTTGCCGGGTCGGCAACACCTAATTTTAATTCCAAACTTGCAAACGGCACCAGTAATATTTTAATGTAATTTTGCTTTTACAATGAAAACTTAAATTAAGGAATTCGTAATATCTAGATAAGTTCTTTATAAATTCCGGTGTCAATCGACAATTTCTCATTTTGCTAATAGAAACTGCTTGCCACGGAAAGGGTTAAGCAAATAACGCTCATATTCAGTAACCTTTCTTAGTTCTTTTGTGTAACTCTGTATATCTAAATTGTGTAACTATTAGCATTTATGCACACCATATAATGTGCATACATTATGTCACATACAGACATTTTGTAAAAACATGATTTTTAGAATCCCTGATCCCTAAAACGTGTTGATCTTTCAAAACCCGGAGTTCAAAAATTTTCACAAATCCGATACTTTTTTCTTATAAAGATGGAAAAAATAAAATGACAAGCATTCATTGAAATAAATTTGTAGTTTTTACCACTCAAGGTATAGGAGGGTTCCAATATGGACTATGGTAGTGTCAACTATATCACATGCACATCTATGCATATGTACCTGCATCTATGAAAAAAGTTGTTAGGTCATATCTAAGAATGTTTAAATATTTGATAATTTCAAGCATGAATTATGCATTATTTAAGGAAAAAAAATTGTAAAATCGGCTTTTTAATTGAAAGTTAAAACTTAGTGCATTTTATTTTAAAATGTGTTGTTTATTATTTTCTTTTTGTTTTTAGATTCAGTGGTAGATAAAACTGTTTTTCCTGAAACTCAGCAAATCATTTCCTTGCATGAAAGTAGCAACAATCTCTTCGTACTGATGCCTCGAAGGAGTTCCTGTTATCATCCAAAATCAAACTTATTCATTTGAGAAAATGTCATCCATTACAGAAGAAAATTCGTCTGCCAGTGAACAGAGCTTTGTTCCTCGAAATGGGGATAAAGGAAAACATTCCTTTATTAATACAAGAGAAAAAGTTTTTATTTGTGAAGTATGTTCTAAACAATTTCCTACGAATTACAGTCTAAGAAGGCATTTCTTGACACATACAGGTGAAAAACCTTTTGCTTGTGAAATATGTTCCAAAGGATTTCATCAGAATTGTAATCTAAGAATGCATCTCTTGACGCATACAGGTGAAAAACCCTTTGTTTGTGAAGTATGTTCAAAAGGATTTTCTCAGAATGGTGCTCTAAGAAGGCATCTCTTGACGCATACATGTGAAAAACTTTTTGTTTGTGAAATATGTTCCATAAGATTTTCTAAGAATCGTGATCTAAGAAATCATCTCTTGACGCATACAGGTGAAAAACCCTTTGTTTGTGAAGTATGTTCAAAAGGATTTTCTCAGAATGGTGCTCTAAGAAGGCATCTCTTGACACATACAGGTGAAAAACCTTTTGCTTGTGAAATATGTTCCAAAGGATTTCATCAGAATAGTGACCTAAGAAATCATCTCTTGACGCATACAGGTGAAAAACCCTTTGTTTGAAGTATGTTCCAAGCGATTTTCTCTGAGTAGTAGTCTAAGTAAGCATCTCTTGATTCATACAGGTGAAACACCTTTTGTTTGTGAAATATGTTCCAAAGGATTTTCTCAAAATAGTGATCTAAGAACACATCGCAGGATCCATACAGGAGAAAAACCTTTTGTTTGTGAAGTATGCTCCAAGGGATTTTCTGTTAAAAGTCATCTAAGTGATCATCTCTTGATTCATACAGGTGTTAAACCTTTCGTTTGTGATATATGTTTTAAAGGATTTTCTCAAAAAAGTACTTTGAGAAACCATATCTTGACTCATACATTAGAAAAACCTTTTGCTTGTGAAGTATGTTCCAGAAAATTTTCTCGGAGTAGTCATCTAAGAACCCATCTTTTGACTCATACCGGTGAAAAACCTTTTGTTTGTGAAATATGTTCCAAAGGTTTTTCCCAGCATAGTCATCTAAGAACCCATCTCTTGATGCATGCAGAGAAAAAACCTTTTACTTGTGAAGTTTGTTCCAAAGGATTTTCTCAAAATGGTCATCTAAGAAGGCATCTCTTGACACATACATGATAAAATTCTTGTGCTCTGAAATGTACTTCAAAGAATTTTCTAGACATTGTCAACTATAAAGACACTTCGTGATTGATGCAGGAGAAAATCGTTTGTTTGTACAATATGTTTTCCAAAAGATTAGCTGATAATCATTTATTAAAAACATTTTTTTCTCATACTAAATAAATACCTCTTAAAAATCTGTTGTATTTCTTCCTCTGTTAAAATTGAGTATGAACCTTGTGTGTGTTGTTGTATTTACTGTTATTACATCTATTCTGTTTTAGCATTTAGTGATAAAATAAAAAACTGTAAAATTTTTCTATACTTGTCATAGTTGTCATTTTGATAAGAAGCAAAAAACTCCAGACCTGTTTCCTTAATTTTCAGTAAAACCTTTTGATAGTTTCAACTTTTGTTATTTTATTGTAAATTAACTTTCTCCTAAAATTAGAACTTAATCTGTCCTGAAAAGAATATATTGTACTTCAGTATGTCGCCCAATAGGAAAAGCTTTATTGAGTAAACTTTTAAAAACAGATGAGAAACATGCTAACAATATTTTTTGAGCAAAATGAAGAAAAAAATCTTATCAGCTAAATTTTCTTCTTAAAAGACTTTTAAAGGATTTAGATGAAGCATATCTAATTATCATGTATTCTTTGCACCCAGCATGAGCTGAGTATTTTCCTAAAATTATATGAATAATTAATTGAATATTTATTTGGCATGTTTACTCAATTCATAAATAATAGTTTTATGAGCTAATCAGACAAGCACTTTATTTCTAAGGTCTTGTTTCTTTTGCTTGTTGTTTGTGTCCTATGTCATCACATACAAAAATTGATGACCTAGCAATATATCCTCCTATCATCTCTATGATAATAGCCTAAGTCATGTGACTGTCAACAATAGTTCCGGGCTGAGCTCTTTGTTTTTTCTTATGTCAGTTGGATTAAAGTTTTGTATTATAGCCAAGCGCAGGGTATAACTCGCCAAATACCATTCCATTGCAATAATTTCATTTACATTATAATAGTCCAAACCATGTCACTGTCATATACATCTTCGATTTTCGTATGTAAAGCTTCCTTTTGATTACAAAAGCGAAATTGTTTTTTTTAATAAATCCGCATCAAAAATCCGCTGATCGTAAAGATTTTTTTTGGTACTTTTATGTTAGACAAGCATAATTCTTGCTAATGCAATTTTTCAACTTACCAATTAATATTTTTTTATTTTTCGCATGATAATTTAAAACAATGTTTTGATGTAAAATTAAGTGTCATGGTTTACAGTATTATTTACTTTGTTTCTTTCAAGAAATAAGCAAAAGCCATGGATTTTAAATACTTCAGTTATAAATGTAAATCATACATTTACAATAACAAATGAGTGAAAGGATCACATTAAAAAATTAATGTAATATGAAAAAAATACGACAGGAATAATACTTGGTGATTTATCACTTGGGCCTGTCTAACATAAAAATACCGGGTTATAAAATCGACTGATTTTACCAGATTATATAAATCGCCTAACTGCTCGCCAGATTATACATATTAATACATTTTTTATCTGCACAACTGCAGAAAAAATTGTACAAACAAAATATTAATAAAAATACAAATAAAACGTTAACTTAAAAATCACTTGATGATGCAACAAACATAAAGTGAACGTAACATTTATGATCAGTCATTATTGGCATTTTATCTTATAATTTGGCGATAATTTTTCTTTTATCGACGATGTAATCTAGTAGTGCCAAATATTGAATTCTTGATTTCTCTGTCAGAATTTTCTAGTTTGGTCAAGGCCTGAGCAAGTAAAATATAAATTAATTTAGTAATGAAAGTAGCATGATGCAGTGCTTAGCATGTATTTAAAGAAGACCAAACTGGTCGCCAAGGGAGGATATTTATATATCATAATATGGCCATATCTTGTGTGTTTGCAAATTTTGTCTCAAAAAACATCTCTGTAGAGTCTGACTTATTTTTTGGGTCCTGCCATTTTGATGTACGAAAAGATCATTGGGATAGATCACACAATTGGGAAAATTCGATGATTTAGCGAGTTTGGTGTCACTATGAGTCATTGTATTTTAGTGGGAAAACAGATATTAAGTTGTTGAAGAGTTGTCAGCAATCAAAATCTGAAAGCTGTCAACATTTTGTCTGATTTGGCATTTTAATTTATTTTCAAGATTACCAATGTCAATAAGGTTTGGCATCAAGTGAAACAATGTCACCAAATTTGGCACCAATATATAATTGTTAATCTTCTGAGAATATATTGTTTTATAGAGTTTAACTCAGAGCTAACTATTGAACGAGCTATGCCCAGTCTTTCTCTCTGTAATGTTATAATATAAGCAAATGTATGCGAGTGTATACAAATTTCATCCACAAAATAATTATAACCATTTTCGCTAAATTTCCAAACTGATTAAAAAGAAGTACCTTATAACTGAATTAATTTTAAATAAATTTTCAATTTAATGGTGCTGCCATCTGTGTTTTACAGAAAAAGATGAAGGATTTAATAATTATAAATCATTTTTTTATTTATTTATTAACCCTTTATAGTGTGACAGTACTTGTACGTACCATTAAAGAAAATTCAATGTAAAGTTCATTTATTTCTTCTATACCCATAAAAGCAGGTTAAACTTTTCATACAAAGTAATTTGACAAATCCTGTTTTAGAAAGTGAAGGTGAACAGTCGAAGCCTCACTATTTTCCATTTCGGTTCTTTTCTTGACCCTTTACACAGGTGTCGTTTTCTCCTTTTAAAAAATGTTATATGAAAAAATTGCAACTAGAAAACAATTTTCTTGTACAGGTGGCATCACAATGCATTTATTGACATTGTTCCGTTAAGAATTGCAGGATTCACATAACAGTATTTTTTGTTAATGTATCTCATTATTCTTGTATGTATTTTGCAAGAATAGCTCTCACTACCGATATATTGTATGAGTTTTAATTTAAAAAAATGATTTATAAGTTAAAATTATTGTCACTCATGTTGTTCTGAATATCTCGAACATTAACATAAATAATTATTTATGCGGAGTATTTATTTATTTATTTATTTATTTTTCAAAACGAAATCACTTATTACATGGATTGTCAAGCAGTTCATTTAAAAATCAGCAACTCATACAAATAAATAAAAAAATAAAATAAAATAAATAAGTGTTGTGAAAATTTAGAAAGATATCAGCGATATGAGTGGGCTGAGTTTCAGTTCTTTCTATATACAATTGGATGAAAAGGGATTTTTCACAAATTACCATTGTTAATTTAATTTTTTAGTTTCATTTTCATGTTTACTTTCTTTTATCTTTTCTAGAAGAAAGCATTGGATTCGTTAAAATTTCTGAATTCCGGTTTTTGACAGATAGACAGATTTTAGGGGTCAGAGATTCCAAAAAAACATGTTTTTACAAAATGTCTGTTCGTATGTGACATAAACTTTGTGGGCGCTCTACCTCCAGAAGTACTGCATGGAATTTAATAAAAAAATATATTGAGGTATTCCCTGATATAAATTGATGCTGATTATTTTTTTGTATAAATTTCTCAACAAGTGATGTTGCTGTGCTACTTTTTACAATTTCCTCAACATCTCTATCTCAAGAACTACAGCATGGATTTTCTCTTAACTTAAAATTCTTTTATTTCGTGACACGAATGGATGTCGTTTGCATTTTGGTGTAAATCACTCATCAGGTGGCGCTGCTATGCTGTATTTTTCACGATTTCTGCAATAGCTTATCTCAAGATTTAATGCACGGATTAACATCAAACGTCGGATTCCGTTAATCCTGGATAGGAAGTGAAATTATTTACATTTTCGTATCAATCACCCAATAAGGGGCGCTGTTATAGTCAACTTTTCCAGATTTCTGTTATAGCTCTATCTCAATAAATGATGCTTGAATTTTTATCAAATTTCTGATTCAAGTTTATCAGTATTATTGCTTATTATATTTTAGTGTAAATCGCACAGCAGGTAGCTCTTTTATTCTGCATTTTTCCGATATCCACAATGTTTTTAAATGATTCTTTATATTGCATAGCTAAGATTGATATAAATGCAAGCAGTTTTTTACTCTTTCAATTTTGGTTCCGAACCAAACCGGTTCCGAATATGAAAGCATTCTTATAAAAAAAAATCTGTAAACAAAATCAAAAAAAGTAAAAAAGCAGCTAGCATACACATCGATCTCAGCTGTCGAATGCAAAGAAAAAAAAATATTTAAAAATATTAAAATGTAATCGAGATACATTTATAAATTTCTTCCATAGACGAACGGCTCATTTCATTTCAGTAAAGTAGCTTCCAATGACAGAATTCCGTTATAGGAGGTTCTTTTTCACACTTTTGCTATATTTTAATTTAGTTCATTTTAAAAAGCCTAGAAATGTACTATTCTTTATAAAAAATGAAATTTAATGTTTAGCTATAGAATAATGATAATTTAAAGATGTATACATTTTTTGGAAAGATTTTTTTCACTAGGACAAATTTTACTGATCTTTGAAGGGACATGCCGACAGAATGATTTTAATACGGGCGGAAGGTTTAAACCAGGATTGAATTTAGACTCGTGAAGATTTGAAAGAATGATACCAGTCTCTGTTCGATACGGAAAAAATGAGTTAGGCCCGGTCCGGTCTTTCAGAATAAAAGGTTCGGCCCCAAAAATGCAATTTTGCCCGTTCCGAGACTTCAGGAAAAAGTAGTGTCCGGGCCTGGCCCAACGGCGCCCCTGTGAATAGAGGGGTTTAGTAAAATCTAACTTTTTATGAATATAAATCATTTATAAGGTTTGAAAATTTAAATTTTTCATTGTGAAAAACAAAGCATTGTAAAACCTGCTTAGACTAGAACAGAAGGCGCCAGAAGAAATTTCTATTTTTGAAAGTTTTACAGCTTAGCAGTTAAAATTGTTGAGAATACATTTTTTCATAACCATGATATTTCTTTCTTATTATTATTCAAGCTGAGTTCTGTTTCATACATTTTCTGATTGTGCTAGGTTTTAATTTATCCTTTTGTCTAGTTCTTTTTTCACAAAGAGAGGAAAATACAGGATCGGAAACAAGTTGAGTTTTATATAAATTGTTATCTTAGCAGGTATATGCGTGTTTATAGCATTTCATTGTATAAGGAAAGATTTCGTTATAAACAGGATCCATTCTTTCTCTGTAATTTAATTTCAATAATAAAATAAAAAATTCTCAAAAATTTCAAAATGATTTATTTATAATTAAAAACATATATTTATATTAAATGGTTTGTAGTTTCATATTTATGTATTTTTTTAAAAAATCGGAAGTCTTTTTGTTCAACATATATATCAGATTAGTTTATCTAATTCAATCACTATTTCATGTTCTACTTAAGAAGAAGAAAAGATAGAATAAAAATAAGATTGTTTTTAGAAAATATTGGATTTCTATTACAGACTTTTATCACTTTATTGTAAAGAATCTGCACACTTTTAACAGATTAAGGTTTATTGATTTGCGCAAAACGAATTTATTCTCACCAAGAAACAATTTTCCGGATGTAAATTTTCACTCCTGGTTCCTTCGTCTGCTCGTTTAAAAGTGGCGGTCAGCTCTGTCCTTGAAACGTGCAAACTGTAGTTAGAGGGGATAGGAGATTAAGATCTAGAAGTATATTGGTGTGTTTATCTCACGTGATACATTTCAGAGAAAGGGGTAGAATTACCGGCAAGGCCAAATGAGGATATTAAGGGGAATTGGGGGGGGGGGGAAATGTTCTCAACCAAGTAAGATGGTTCAATTTCAGCCCAAGTGGATAATCGGCCGACGGAATACTTCAACTATATGCCAAGTAATTTATTTTTAACATTATTTCGATTGCCAGCCGATCTTTGCATATGACATATGTAGGTTTTAAAAGGGAGAGATCGCTGGCTATAGAGCTCATCAGTGTGACGTCACAGAAAACTGAACCCCGCATTTCCATGGTAACTGGGTCAATACAAATCGAGAGAGTTTAGAGTGTGATAGAGATGCACTATATACCATCAAAAAGGTTTTCAATATGAAATCAGATATCGTTCAAAGGCTGAATTCATTGAACTGGGTGACGTTTTAAAAGCGATCCGCAAGTGTTTGGGACGAATTGTAACTTGTTTAAATCAGTTTCAGGGTTGAATTTTTAGCTTCAGGATAAAACAACACAGTTCATTTCTATCTTTTTTTTAACTCTGTGGTTTGTTTTGAGCCAATTTCTGGAGTTGTGACGTCACCACTGATGAGCTCTATTGTCAGGATGATGTATCAATCCTCTATATGACTACCGTGCATTTACCGACGATTCTTATAAGAGGCCGAAATTTAGCCGAAGTCTGTTGCTGTTGGGTCCGAGTGAAGGTAGTGACATTCAGTAGCCAGGATTTCCTTTCGGGAGGGGCTTGATCTAGGAATTTTCTTTCCTCTGACAGTAGTAATGGGTATAATTTAAAGCTTATGTAAAAAAAAAAATCAATGTTTAACCTACGATATAATCCTGTATAATATACTTGTTGTCCATTCCAAAAAAATTTATTTTTCCGATTTCTATCACAATTTTTGGTTCTAAGAGTTCGTTCAGTACCTGTTCGAAAACCGAGTGTGTTTTTACGCGAAACACTTCAAAGAAAATAAAAAAGCACAAACTAATAATTTTTGTGATGAACCTCATCTATCTTTATGAGATATTAAAAATATATGTATTGGAATGCAAGAAAGTAATTTTAATGGACTTAAAACGCAGGATTAATATTAGCGTACATGAGTCTTGTATTGCGGGTCCAGGGTCTTAAAATGATTCATCTGTAGATAAAATTAATTTAGCTTTCTATTTTCTCAAAATAATAATAATAAACTTTACAAGTTATAGGTGATCATAAAAAGTACATTTATGTTTCACATTTTTTTATTACAACAGTTATAAATGCAATACTCTTGGTACAATAAATTTGCGAGTACTACAGAAGCAATTTTCGTCAGTTCTTCGTTGCCATGAGGCTGATTACTTCATCAGGATCTACTATAATGTCCCGATGAATGTTTATCATTGCAAGGCTGCTCAGTCGCTGGTCAGCCTAATCGTTTGGCGTTTCCTATGATTTTCTTCGAACCTGGGATTTAATTTTGTAGTTACGGGATATGTTCTCTTTCAACGATTCCCATGGAGGGCACCCCATATCCCTTCCGGCTAATACTTCTCGTATAGATAACTTGTCGTCATAAACAATAACAACTTTAGTCTCTCATAAACCATAGTGCTTCGAGGCAAAAAATTCATTATTTTCATCGTTGGAAAAAATCTTTCAGCCCTGGTTATTTTTTCCGGTATGGTAGCCAAGACTGTCAGCAAGTGTTTCACTGTATTGTAATGCATTGCATTACAGTATTCTAAAACTTTTAGGTCCTTTAGCACTAGGACTTTTACGAATTCTCTCGCACCATACTTCATATTCAACTTTCACTTATGACATTAACACCTTATGTTCGAAATATTATGACAGATTCTCTAATTTTCTTGCTTATTCCGGAAAAACACATCCATATTAAATAGATGAAAAATATTTGAAAATCGGATAGGACGTCTTCATTTGAAATGAATTTGTCATTCAAATTTTGAAAAGGACTTTCTACACTGGAAATGCAGGCTTTTGCCCTATAATACTCTTCAGTGGATGTAAATACGGCGTTTGTATTAATAGTATGTCTAAATTTTGGTTTTGGGATTTTTATTTTAAATTGAAAGATGTTTTTCTAAGTTTTCATGTAGAATTAAATGTCTCCCAAAAGATTTCCATCACATTTCATTTTCTCTACGTTTTGTAAAATAGTTAGGATTTCTTTAGCACGAATTGCGGTCGAAATTGTGACACGAGGTCTTTCATGTAGATGAGTAGACAATGGCTTTGTCAAACTGAAATGCTTGTCACTCACAAATAGACTTGTGAAAAAAGTACTCTTTTCTATTCCATGACTGCCAAGAAAGGTCTATAGCTGTTGAAGAAATATTTCAAGTGTTTTCCGAAATATTTTCTAAGCTAATGCAAATTTATTCAAACAAATTGATAAAATGTACCATATTTTAGATACATGAATACTCATACTTCTACTAAGCGTAATACCAACTCAGTGAAAAATGTCCAAGCCGGGAATTGAACCCGGAACCCTTGGAATAGCGCTCCAAGTGCTCTACCGTTTAAGCTACGAGGACGATGCCCAGCTCAGCATTTTTCACTTCATATGTTGGTTAAGCTGCAAATCGCAGCACTAGATATATTATAATATTATCAAATGAAGACAAACAGAGTGCAAATGAAATTAATTTAAAAAAATCTTTTATTTAAAAACACACACACGTGTGACCTTCTGAACAGCTATAAACACTACACAACTGATTTTAAATAAGGAATGTGCAATATTAAATCTCAGTGACACATATCAATTATATGATAGTCCAAGTAATTCAGGTCCCTTAGAGAACAGACATACGAAAGGCAATTCAATTAAACTCTAAATAATTTTAAAGTATGCCAGAAAATGTTATAAAAGAAATTGGACGAAGAAGCAAAATTTTCAAACACACTTTACCAACTTTTATTAGTAGTGTCAAAACTTATTAAATTAACATTTCTCTATGAAATAATAATTTATATATCAAAGATAATTTGAAGTATTTTATGGTTAATTATATTTAATTTCGATATTACAAAGGAATACAGAATAGATGAACTTTAAACAAACAATTTTTTAGTTTGTAAAAATGTCAGTTTTATAATCAAAAATTCCATTGTAAAATCCCGTTTAAAGGAAATCTTTTAAGTTGATAGTAGCAGATTTAGATTATAGGTGAAAATTATAAACCTTTAAATCTACATAACGTAAAAGAAAAAAGAGAATTGTGAGATTTTTTAAAAGTATACAAAGCCAGATAAAAATAAAAATATATTTGTCATACTAGATATTCACACTCCTAATGTGCAGATTTATTACTTTAAATTCCAAATACATTCGTTGAGTATTTCATTTAACAGACAGTGACATGAGATGCCACTTTCATACTAGAATATGCCGTGACTCCTATTAAAAAATAATTAACAGGAAATAACAAATTATCACTTTAATTACAAATTTTAAAAAAATCATTGTTTATCTCACACAAAAGGTTTTGCACCAGTATGAATTAGCAGATGCTTTCTTAAAATACTCTTTTGAGAAAATTTCTTGTTGCATATCTCACACGAAAATGGTTTCTCACCAGTGTGAATTAATAGATGACTTTTTAAGTGACCCTTTTGAGAGAATTTCTTATTGCATATCTGACAAACAAAAGATTTCTCGCCAGTGTGAATTAATAGATGCGAAGTTAAATTACTCTTATTAGAAAATTCTTTATTGCATACCTCACATACAAAAGATTTCTCAACAGTATGGAGTAACAGATGCTGGCTTAAATTGCTCTTTTGAGAGAATTTCTTGTTGCATACCTCACACACATACGGTTTCTCACCAGTATGAATTAAGAGATGATTGCTTAAAGCATTCTTTCGAACGAATTTATTGTTGCATATCTCACATACATAAGGTTTCTCACCAGTATGTCTTAAAAGATGCTTCGTTAAATCACTCTTCCGAGCGAATTTTTTGTTGCATATCTCACATACAAAACGTTGCTCACCAGTATGAATTAACAGATGTTGTCTTAAAGAACTGTTTTGAGAGAATTTTTTGTTGCATATCTCACACACAAATGGTTTCTCACCAGTATGAATTAAGAGATGCTTGCTTAAACTACCATTACGAGAGAATTTCTTGTTGCATATCTGACAAACAAAAGATTTCTCGCCAGTGTGAATTAATAGATGCGAAGTTAAATTACTCTTATGAGAAAATTCTTTATTGCATACCTCACATACAAAAGATTTCTCACAACTATGAGTTAACAGATGGCTGCTTAAATGGCCTTTTAGAGAGAATTTCTTGTTGCATACCTCACACACATACGGTTTCTCACCAGTATGAATTAAGAGATGATTGCTTAAAATATTCTTTCGAGCGAATTTATTGTTGCATATCTCACATACATAAGGTTTCTCACCAGTATGTCGTAAAAGATGTTTCGTTAAATCACTCTTTCGAGCGAATTTTTTATTGCATATCTCACATACAAAACGTTGCTCACCAGTATGAATTAATAGATGTTGTCTTAAAGAACTGTTTTGAGAGAATTTTTTGTTGCATATCTCACACACAAATGGTTTCTCACCAGTATGAATTAAGAGATGCTTGCTTAAACTACCGTTACGAGAAAATTTCTTGTTGCATATCTCACAAACAAAAGGATTTTCACCAGTATGAATTAACAGATGCTTGCTTAAACTACATTTTTGAGAGAATTTCTTGCTGCATATCTCACATACAAAAGGTTTCTCACCAGTATGGATTAACAGATGACTTTTTAAATAATTCTTATGAGAGAATTTCTTGTTGCACACATCACATACAAACAATTTTCCTTGCTGTGGGTCAGAAGTTGAGTTTCCAAAAAGGTCTTGTTCAGAATTATTTTTCTGCATATTTCAAACTTTTCCTGGAAAAGAAATTTAAGAGTAAATGAACACAGAAAATTGAGTTGAAATAAAATTTGAGTATACTCCTAGTTACCTTGTCAGATGAATTTCCTAATTTTACAAATACTATACAGTAAATAAAATTTAAATACATATATTAAATAAAAGATAGTGTCTCACAAAAGTGATGGGACACTTGTGCTTTATAAAAAGAAACTGCAATAAAATAAATAAACAAACATGTGCAAAAATTTGTTGGGTGTGTTTCAGAATTAAAGTTAGTAACAATTATTACATAACATACATTTTGTCAAAATATTAATTTAGTAAAAATACAATTGTTCAGAACGGAGCAAAAAATGGCTCACATAAGTGATGGGACACTTACTTTTCCATAAAATATTTATCCAAAACTTTTACTTTTTAAAAGGTTTTAATATTTTGTTGGATTTCCTTTTACTTTTAAAACATGATTTAATCTTTTTGGGATGGATTCGACTAATTTTTTGTGATTTCTGGAGTGATTTTACCCCATTCTTCTTGAAGCACCGATTCTAGTTGTTGTTTTGAAGAAATGGTGTGTTTGCGAATTCATGATTCCAATTCTTGCCAAATATTCTCAATGGGATTTAAGTCTGGATATTTTGGTGGTGTTTTTATTATTTCAGGACAGTTATATAGCAGCCAGAGTCTAACGTTCAGAGCAGTGTGCTTGGGGTCATTGTCCTGGTAGAATTTAAAATCATTATGAAGGTTCAATTTTCATGCTGAAGATTTCAAATTTTTTCTTTAAAATATCAATATACTTGTACTGATCCATTATACTGTCAATAAAAACAAGATTACCAACTCCAGCGGACGACATACACCCCCATACCATAACTCCTCCTCCACCATGTTTTACTGTTGGTACCAAGTTCTGTTTGCGAAATTCTTCCCTGGGTTTTCTCCACACCAAGATTCTACCGTCAGAACCAAATATATTAAATTTACTCTCATCAGCAAATATAACTTTATTCCAGTAATCAGAATTCTTATTTATGTTGGATTTTGCAAAAGCTAGTCTAAGTTTTCTATTCTTTTCACTTACGAAGAATTTTTTCCTGGCTACTCTACCGTGATATCCAGCAGATCGAATTACCCTTCTAATAGTCTCAGGATTAACAATTATTCCATATAATGCTTGTAAATCAGCAGCAACTTTTGAAGCACTATTTCTTGGATTTTTTTTAATATTTCGAACGATAATTCGCTTTATTCCATTAGATAGCTTTGATGGTCGGCCAGGTCTTCTTTTATCCTGAATCATATGATTCTTTTTATATCGTTTAATGATATTGAAAACTGTTGAACGACTCAAGTTAACTGTTTCAGCAGTTTTTCTAATAGATTTTCCACGTTCAATATGCAAATTAATAACTAATTTTCGAATTTCAGGCGAAGTTTCTTTTCGTTTAGCATTCATGGCTACACAGAGCTAAAAAACACAAAAATTATTGCTTTTAAGTAAAAATAAACCCCCCAGAATTATTTTTATTGCTTATTTCAGATGATTTTTGTTGCATATATAATGGTGTCCCATCACTTATGTGAGCTATTTTTTGCTCCGTTCTAAACATTTGTATTTTTATTAAATGAATATTTTAATATTTTGACAAAATGTATGTTATGTAATAATCTTTACTAAATTTAAGTATGAAACACACCCACAAAAATGTGTACATGTTTTTTAATTTATTTGATTAGTTTCCTTTTGTAAAGCACAAGTGTCCTATCACTTATGTGAGACACTGTATAATAAATAAATAATAAATAGCTACCATCATAAAACGACACCTCTTTATGAGACTTTGCAACTTTCTTTCCTTTACAGAAATAAAGAGCAAACGATGCCGAAAATGTTCGCTTTTGCACTTCCATGTTAAAATTGACCCTCAACTAAAAGGTGCAAACAAAATCACACTGTAAGCGTTTCTAAAGCAACCTCTCTGTTAGGGTTATCAAATAGCAAAATGACAAGAACATTACTGGCAAAACTTATTTTTAAAATAATACATAACGCTCTTTATATGTGAAAACTGAAATTACGTTCTTGCTAACCCAATAAACTATCACAGAGAAAATATTATAAATGATCTAGCTGACCCACCTTGCAATGCCTGGACCTCCCAATTTTTACAAATGTATTTGAATGCTTGTATTGTCGATTTATATTAAAATTTAAAAAATATCTAAAAACGGAATGACTGCGTGTTGTGTTAGACAGATCTGGAATTCTACAGTACACTGGGCGTGCCTTGCACATACATATTGTTTTTACAATTTTCACCGAAAGGGGACCCAGTGTTTTAAATGAACTTCTGAAATGTATACTTGCTGCCTGCGATACTGTATAGCGGACACGCTGCCTTTGGTCTGCAAAATTTGTTGATTCTACTTTTCACCGCCAGGATGCGCACAATGTTCTGAACAATCCGTCTTCCGAACGAAAAGCCAATCTGGGTCCCTACTGCTACCTGCAATGTACAGCAGGAGAGTTGCACATGCAAAGCAACATCCTTTAGTTTCACCTTCCAATGCCAGGTGGTGCAATATGTTTAATATGAACATCAACACGGGTTCCCGATATCTACGGTGGAAATTATTTCATAATCTATGCTGTACGCACAATTTTCGTTCATCATATTCTTTTTTTTTTTGTATAGGGTGCTAAAATTACTGCAGATGAATAAAAACAGGTGACACAATTTATTGATATTTGACTGAGAAGGCGCTATTTTCTTCCGCACATTCTTATCATTGTTTTGTCAGTTTCTTAAAGCAATATGCCATTAAGAAGTTGTATAAACATACCGAACTCATGTTGTTACTTCTGTGGTGGATACGTAATTTAAAAAAGGCAGCGGAACGTAACCGATTTCGTTAAAGCATATTATGCTTACTTCGGTATGAAACTCGGTGACCAGGGAAAAAATTGGGCCCCATATATAGTTTGTCATACACGAGTTGAACATTTAGGGAAATGGACTCGAGGTAAAATAAAATCTCTTACTTTTGCTATTCCAATGTTATGGCGAGAATCGGCTAGTCATAAAGATTGATAATTTTACTTAGCAAAAAAAAAAAAAAAAAAAAAAAAAAAAGGCTCAACATAAAAATCAAGGCAAATGTGTTTCTAAAATATATTACAGCTATTAGACCTGTATATATACAGCTATTAGACCAGTTCAGATATACCAGTGCCTCTACTTCCTACCTCTCTTGATTTATCATCTGATTCTCAAGAATTGAGAAGTGATGAAACCGAAATCCTGTACACAAACCAAGCAACCGACATTGAACACAAAAATTCACGCTTGGTGAGTTAACCCTTTGAGGGGCGTTGGGTTATATTTTATACCACCTAATTTAAACGAGATTCTCGCAGAAACTTTTAACGAAATTGTATATTTTTAACTTTGATAGCAAAATGTTAAAAAATTGCCTTTTCTTATTAAAAAATTTTTTCTTTTCAATTTTTCCGGTGAGAATACAATATTACAAAGACATTATTGCTTGCCCTTTAAGGGGTTAAACGATTTAATGCGCTATTTTGAAACAAACTACTTAAGTTTTAAGATCTCAATTGATGAATAAAAATTGCATGGCCGCCAAGCAGTTGTGAAATTTGTGAGAGCCTAAAATATAAATGCAGAATAAATAAATTAAAATAAACATGCTTTTATAAAAAGCCAGAAAAATAAAGAAAAAAATGTACATATTTTGAAATTCCTGATCCAAGAACTAGCACAAGGTGCACAATCCGTTTAATTTAAAATAAAATTGTCCTCAGAACCTAAAATAGAAAACAACATTGTCCATTGTTTGCAATGATGCATAGAGGATATCTTTGCAACAGAGCTTATTCTACAGTGTGAATGGAATCGGTTTGGTACTCTGCCAACCGAAGTTCTTATAAACTTGGAGACTAAACGTTAAGAGAAATGTTAAACGTTCAAACTTTCCACGTACTATGTTACTAATGTATTCAGTAAAACTTTTTCTTTCTTTATGACTCAGGTGTATCTTTAATTTTGGAAAACAACTTATATTTTGTAAAACAAAAAAGTTACCCAAGATGATTACCTATTTGAATTTTTTTTAAAAACAAGAAATAATCATACTATGTTGACCATTTTCAAGAAAAGCAAACCTCAATTTCAATTGAGTGATGTCAGCTGCCATTGTGTTAAGAGTGTACATGAAAAAATATTTTTCACCCTCAAAAGCTCAAATTTTTCTGATATATTTTTAGACTGATTTTTAAAAGTAAAATCATGAAACTTACTGAATTGATTTTTGAAGAGTTTATAAGACGCCGTATGATCTCATTTTTCGCTCCCTTCTATAGAATTTGATTTAAAATTAAATACTTTCTCAGTTTGATAATTTTATTTTGGTTCCCTCATCGAACACTTCAGAAAATTCGGTTTAAAACGTCAAATTTGACAGCATTTTTTTGTAATACTTTCTGCATTAATTAAAAGACACGGCACATTGTGTACTTTTTAAATAAGAGAAATTGCCAATTTGATGCATTTAAGAGCAAAAATGAATTTCAAAATAAGTCAGAAAATAATCAGTTTAGTTTGGAATACACTCTTAAAGAAGACTAAAAAATATTTAAATAATGAAAATTGATTCATTAACTCACTTTTAAAATGAACGATGAAAGCAGGAAAAGCATTATCTCCTGGTCTGAGACATGACTCGGATGTTCTCGGATCAATCCTGTCTTCTGTGAAATACATAGAACTCGGATAAGTTTGCTGTGATAGTCTCCAATCTTTATGACGAACTGCTAATATCCACTATTGATAGGCAAATCTGGAAAATTTGAAGAATCAATAAAAATCCACTTTCTATAAAACTGCATTGATGACAATAAGAATTGATTTCCAAATTCTAGTATTTACACTCACACAGATGAGCTCATAATTAGTTCTTTAGCAAAACATGTCTGATAATTTACCTGATCAAATATCAAAAACTTCATTGACCATGAACAAGCAGAGATACAATGAAATTTGCTATTTATTTCCCCAATCCTTTGAAAAAATTAGTGATTCTTTTCCAATTCTTCAATTTTCTTGGATTTATTTTTTTCTTGTAGTTGTTTAAGAATTTTGTGATTCTGTCTCCAATTTGAATAATGAACTTTATATCATTTTTCATTTCCCATCCCTTATAGAAAATATTTATGCCTTCCCTAACTTTTCCTACATACAGAAAATATTGGCCCGCTTAACTGGCCGAAACAGGACCGAGGTTACGCCGGATATAAGAAAATCTAGTTAAACTGGAGAAGTAAAATAAATAAATAAAAATTAAAATAAGTAATCTGTGTAATTTACTCAATAAAATGCATACAATGAATTTAGCTTTTCGATTTGTATTCATTTTAAAAAAGTAAATATTTTCTATATTTTGGAAAGGAATACTATTTGTAATTAAATGATTTGAAAAAAATAATTTATCACAAATAACAAATATTGATAAATATGTGATACAAATCTGATTATCTTCATACTGAACAACATCAGTTACAATCCTAATTATATCCTTGTTACGTGTTCATATATGATATCTTTATCAGACTCAAATCTATCTTTTATGTCTTCTACGATGGTCTGCTTATATCCTTTAATTTTTTTAAAATGTTTGTATAATATAGTTTGCAGATCGATCAGCGATTACAGACTACCAGAAAGGAGAGAGTTGCACTTATGACAGTTAGAAATACAAAATATCAAATCTTCTGAAGGAAGAAGCAATCGCTCTTTGGGGATATCCTCCCCCCCCCCCCTTCAGACTACACAAAGAATTCAATGCTAATGTAGGTCAACATGAATCTATTTAGTACCACCAATATTCTCTTTTTTGAAATTTGCCTAATGTTGGAAATAAAGTTAGGAAGTTAAAGAAATCCGGTTAGAGCAAAATGTCGGTTAAGAGGAGACCGGTTAAAAGCAAGGCTACTGTATTAATCTTTCTAAGGATTTTCACATGAAAATGTGACTAAAATGTTTTAAAACTTATTTCTTCAAGTAATATATTATCAATTTAAATAAAGTATGCATGAGAACTATGACCATTACTTTATATACATGTGAACATGGCATGAAAAATACACTTAATGATGTTGGAATTATACATTAAGTTTGTACATAAAACCATAATGAAAAAAGAAAATTTAAAGACTGCAACACTGATGTACAGTAGACTCCCTCAAATCCGCACAGCTTAGGACCAGAGGTTTTGCAGATTTTAGAATTTTGCAGACTTCCGGTCACTGCTTTCTTTACATTTTTTAAACAGTAATTTGAATACAATTAACAATGACATTGAAACTATGAAGGCTTACTACATAAAAAAACATTAAAATAAGTAATAAAGTAAAATAATAAAAAATTAGATAATTTTTAACATGATTAAAATATTAAAAGGAAAGGTCAAGTTAATAATCAATAATGTATGATTAAATATTTATTATAAAGATAAGATGCATTTTTCATATGAAATTTGCTTTACAAAGATACATTACTAATTCTCAGGAAAATCATAAAATAAAAAAGTTTTATTTCAAGTAGAGCGAGATTTAATAACCAAAAAATTTGGTTAATACATAAATATATTTGGTAAAAAGATTATGATTACCAGTGATATCAGCAACATCTTAATTTATTCCAAAATAAATTTATTCTTCCTTCATGAAAACACATTAATTCAGTAATATTAATGTAAATTACAAATAAAAATATGTATGGAATTGATATAAAAATATAAAAGTCAAATTTTGTCCCAACATCAAAACTGAATGTTTCATTGTTTACATCTGTAAATTATGTGTATCCACACATAATTTACAGATGTAAACAATGAAACATGTAGGGACACTACAATTACATATTAAAATTTAGTCATTTTAAACTGAACCATTTCTGACTGAACATTCCATTAACACAAAAAATGTGTTGATCCATGCAAAATGAATAAACAATAGATTCCCACAAATTCACAGACCTGAGGTTTTGAGGATCTGAGAGTTTTGTGGATTTCTGGCCATTGATTTACTTATGTTTTCTTAACATAATAATACAATTCAAATTACTATGTATACTTAAAAAATAGTAGAACATTACAATAATTAAGTAAAGTAATTAATTAAAATAATAAAAATTAAGATGATTTAAAAAATGACTAAATTATTATAAGTAAATTGCAAGTAAATAATTAATGTAATTTAATTAAATATGCACCACAAAAATAAGTTTTTCTAAGCAACTTGCATAGTAAATGTACCTCATTAATTCATATGAAAAATCATAAAATATAAGAAAGTTTTACTTCAGGTTTAGCCGGACTTAATCAAAAAGGGTGCTTTAATGCATAAATACATTTGGTAAAAGATTGTTATGAAAGATATTAGCAATAGCTCAAATTTCTTCAGAATTAAATTTATGTTTCCTTCATGAAAAAGCACGAGTTCAGTCATATTAATGATTATATTTAATATATGAACAGAAATACATAAAAGTAAAAAGGTTGGTAATTTTATCTCTATACCTAAATTGAAAGTTTCATTGTTTACATCAGTGATGATATGCAGATTTGAGAGAATCTATACATTTCTAATATGACGGGTCAGTCTTATACATGTAATCTTCACCCAGAATTACTTGATTATCCCATCGGCCAATTTTGCGAAATTAAACAACTCGCCAAACTACACTAAGTTAAACAAATTGACATAATTTTTTATTTTAAATAATGAAAGAAGAAATAAATTAGTAAAATAGTAATAAAAATACAAATAAGAAGATGAATTAAAAATCTGCTGATGACATAAGAACAACATGCACATTGTGTTACATTATTAACATGCACATTGTGTTTAACGTCAGATAACCATGACATTTATGATCATCGATTATTGGTGTTTAATATTATAGACTGATGATAGTATTTTGGTTGACATGATAATCAAGTACTACCAACCCTTCATCCTTATCATTTACCGACACACAAACATTACAAAAATCTTTTCAGTGTTATTAGTATATTGCTGAATTCATTGGTAATCAAAACCTTCTTACCAAATATAGTTATCTATTATTAAAGCTTTTTTGGTTATTAAATCTGACTAAACCTGAAATAAAACTTCCTTATTTTATGATTTTGATGTGAATAGTAATTATCTTTATGAGGCAAGTTTTATTGGATAATTTAGAGAAAATACATTTCATCTTTATAATGAATATTTAATCATACTTTATTGATTATTAAGTCACATTTGTTTTTAATACTTCAATCATTTTAAAAATTATCTAAGTTTTTATTGTTTTAATTTACTACATATACTTGCGTATAAGATGAGATATTTTTGACAAAAAAAGATGTTTAAAGTAGGGGGGGGGGTCGACTTATATGCGAGCCTAAAAAAAAAATATATAAATAAAATATCGGAAAATAGTTTGCTAGTGCTGCAGCAACAGCACTAGCAAGTATCCAAAGTACAAAATCCACAATCCAAAGTATCCAAAGTACAAAATCCCACAGTACAAAATCCACAATCCAGAGCCATCTGAACGTCGACAATTTAAAATTTTGTGTTATTTTTAGTTTATTTGTCAAAAAAATAATCTAACATACCCAATTGCAAAACACAAACAAACAAAAAAAGTGTGTGATTTATATCAAGAATGCCAATACTAAGAAAACTTTGTCACGTTGACTTAAAATACTGATTAAAGTTAACATTAAAGTCAGTTTATAATAGGTAACATGACATACTGTTATTTTTACCCTCTCCAAATCAACAGCAAACTACATTGGAGTGCCATAATTTCTGGAGCGGCCATGAAGATTCTTCAAAATATGTGACTTTGTAGTGTTTCTGAGCTCTGTGATAATCAGGTCACTTGTTATTCTGCTATTCACGGCAGTAGATCGAAAGTTTGATGTCATGGCGTTTGGCATGCATTCATTACATTTTAACCAATGGTGTTTTACATAAGCTTTTTTTTTCAATGGCAGCACTTGTTATCAAAAAATCTGTTTCTTCTTTGTATGTATAAATTTTTTTTCTTGCAAAAGAATGAGAAAAAAAATAGACTTTTTTTTAGAAGCGGTTGATTTATACGTGGGTTTTAAATATTTCCTTTTTATAATAACATAAGTTAGGTGTCGACTTATATGCGAGTATATATATTACCTTTATGAAGCAAGTTTCACTATATAAATTAAGAAAAATACATTTCATCTTTATAAAGAATAATTATTCATACATTATTGGTTATTAACTTGACATTTGCTTTTAGTATTTTAATCATTTTAAAAATTATCTAAATTTTGATTAGTTTAGTTTATTACTTATTTTAATATTTTATAATATTATTATAAGCATTCATTGCAGTTCAGATTGCACTGTTAATTACATTAAACAGACTGCTTAAAAGATGTAAACAAATCGATCACCAGAAATGTATAAAATTCTAAAATCTGCACAACCCCTGGTCCTAAGCTGTACGGATTTGAGGGAGTCTACTGTATACAGGAGAATGTAAGCATGGCAATTCTAGACGTGATTCTGTGTTTTAAAATAATATTCTGAAAGATAACACCAGAGTAGGGAGGGGGGGTGGAATCACATTTTCCTGCATCATCTCGAGATGAAATAAAACAAGTGCTGTAAGAAGTAGGATTTATTAAAAGAAAATTCTTCGGGGATGAAAGAAAATGCCACAATGAACGGCTTGATTAACCCTTTATCTATCGAATTATTTATCAACAAATTGATCCACCTCAATAATTATCTTCTTTAATATCTGAAGATATATACTGGAATTTGTACATAATACTAATATGGAATTTAGACATTTTTTATTAAAACTAATGAAATATTTCAATAGCTATAAATTTTTATGAAATATTTACAAAAATATTCAGATTAATTAACCAAAATTACTTTTTTGAAAAATCACAATTTTTTAAAAACAATGAGTTTAAATGCATCATGATCCTTTCTATAAATGGGAATTGTTTTGCAATAATTCCATGTAATTTTATTTAAAGAAAGAAAAGAAATACCTATAAATTGAATAATAAAACTACCACTTTTTGAAAATATTTAGCTTCAACTGTTTCTTTATTCTATCTAAATTTGATCGGAAAAGTGTTTTGTATGGAAAGAATAAAAAAATTTTATTAATAGACAGAATAAATAAGTTTTATATAAAGTTTTCATCAATGATACTTTAAATTACCATCAGTGCATAAAGGCTTAACCTCTGAAGCTATGGGAAGTACATTCTTATTTCACGGCCGCCTTTCAGTTGAGAAGAGTTTACTAATTTCAGCATACCATGAAACTTACCAATGTTTTCAAATATTATTCCAGAGAGTGACTCCATTGTATTCATATATATTTCATTAACCAACTTTTTTTTATGTTCCTCTAACACATAAATTAGATAAAATCAAGAAAAATATGCAAAAAAGTTTTTTGCATGGTATCAGCGTAAAAATGAATGTTGAAATAAAAAAATTGAAATCAAAGTGTATACACAACATAAAATATCAATATTATGAAATGGTTGAAACTAGGGATGGGACGAATAGTGATTTGGCCGAATAGCCGAATACCAAATATTCGGCCAAATTTTAGGCCGAATAGTAATTTTTTTTTCCAATAAAGAAAATAAATTTTGATTATATATATAATTTAAAAAATAGGAGCTCATTAATAATTATTACTCTTAAATGTATTTTTAAATTTGAAAAACTTATTTTAACACAAAAAAATTGTGAAATTGCATTATATCCTTTATTCTAATGTACATCAAATTGATTTTCAATAAGTCAAGATGGGAAAATATTTCCATTAAAATATGAAGAATGTACTTCACTTTTACTATAAATTCATACTTCTTGCATCCAAAATCAATAATATTCTTAATCTCTCTCTCTCTCTCAGAACTCACAAGGACATATTTTCTGAAATAACCTTTAATGAAATAAATTTGATTATTTAGAGTTTGTGTCCCTAGTGATAAGCAAATTTGTAAGAATGAGACTGTTCTGAAATCAGATGTCAAGCTTTAAATTACAAATTACGTTAAAGCAAAAGGTTATGTTTAAAGTAGAATGCATATGTTAACAAAATCTTTGACATTTGAATTGACACATACAATATTCAACTTCAATATTCCACTTATGCAACGAGCTTTAAAAGGATAAAGAGAAATTGATAACAACATGAAAGGAGGAAGATTAAATAAGAAATATATACATAATAATGTTACATATTTAAGTCAGTAATTATGCAAATAATTATTTAAAAGTGAAAACTATAAAATGAAAAAATTATTTTGTTGAGTATTTAGAATTTATATTAAAATATTTATAAAACCATCTTCAAAAAGCAAGTTGTGTCATCTAATGTGTATCGAGTTTGACACCAGTTCTGCTTTCAGGTGTACCATTGTATTTGGAATGGTGATATATTATATTTAATTTTGAAAATGAATCTTCGTTAACACACCTAGTGAATAAATTTTTTCATTTCTTACTTTTTAGAAAATAAGTTATGAATTTCATAAGAGCCTTTTTTATATGGGCATGGAATTTGCAGACATTAATAAATATTCGAGCGTTTTAGAATAAGGCAGTGTTTTTATATCTTGAATTGTAATATATCATTCTCTAATGATGACATTTCCTGTACAATTAAATCTCTAACTTGGGCAGCATTTCCTAGAATATCACTAACTTTTATAGGAAATACAGAAAGGCTGTATATTTTTTAGTATCTGAATAACTCTATATTTTGCAAGTAAGAATGAGAATGACTTCATAAATGAAGTAGCCAATTTGGATTAGGGAAAAAAAATTGCAAGAATGGAATTCTTTAAATCCAAAATTTATTTGGCAAGATATCTTTCACTATTCGGCGAGATTTTAGCAATATTCGGCAACAGGTATTCGGCCGAAGTATTCAGTCAACAAGCCTTCAATATTCGGCAAAAGGGCCGAATACCGAATTAGTGGCCGAATATTCGTCCCATCCCTAGTTGAAACTGATCCGCTACATGAAAAATTAATTTTTTGTGAAACACTTTTTAATATATTACTATAAGATAGATATTCAGAAAAGAAATTAGAATTTTGGAATGAAATTAATTCAATATAAAATTTGACGCCCCCATTTTTTTCAATTTTGTACCCTTTTAAAATTTTCTAAGGGAAGCACCTGCTTTTCGTGCCTATTTAGCAGGGTTGGCACAGTTTAAACCAATTGGTTTTAACCATGGTTTAAACCAACTGGTTTTTTTCTCAAAAAAACCAATTGGTCTTTTTCAAAAAAATCTAATGATATCTTCTCATTTTTCATTACAATTTAAGACTTACAAATTATTGGATATAAATATTTTCTACTTTTAACACTTTGTTTCAGCAAAAAGTATTAAATATAGTGATTCTAGATTGTTTTTTTTTATGTATAGGACGAAATTCAGTATGCATTGGTGAACATATTCCATTGCTCCAAAGAAAAATCTTATAATATGTGAATTGATCAAAGATAAAATGGATTAAAAATATTCAGTATTTAGTATAAAATATTTTCATTAAAAAAATGCAGATTATTTAAAGCAATCTATCATAACATGCACAATGCTTTTGAATATGGAACTACAGTTGAACCTCTCTAATCCGGCATTCTATAAACCGGAAAACTCTATTATCCGGCACATTTCTCCCTTTTTTTTTGTTTTTTTCCCTTCATTATGTATTTTGTCATATATATACATATATCCTCCCATTTTATGTTTTCCTACGTTTAATTATTTTACGTCTGCGAAGAGTGCTGGTATCGTTATAAAATATAAAATTTTGCTCTTTAACACTTTCGCAGTGGAAGCCCGAAAATTTAGCTTGACTCAGAATAGCGGAAACGGCCGCATTTTAAAATATTGTTGCTAACATTCTTCTCCTTCGCCGTTGTATGTCCAATTGTCAGCAACACAATACGTGGGTAGTTACTTCCTAATGTGAAACCTTTAATCCCTCAGATATTCCTCCTAAAATTTATCTTCAATTCAGGTGTCTTGTACAAAGGGAAATCTCATGGGGATGAACATTATTGTTACAGTAAACTGTGTGAAAGATTTCTGTAGTCTTTAGTGATACTTTTTTTATTGAATGATAATTCCCTGAGAAATTCGCCACCCCTTGATTGCAACAAATCTAGAATCAATCACTTATTCAACGACAATAGAAAGATATTAGGAGTAAGACGCTAAAGAGAGAGCTCTTTTCCAATTTGAATAACCTTCCCCGTATCTAATCTGTTAGCTACGCCAGGAGAAATTCTTCGCCTCGGGTCAAGGTCAAGTGGACGCTGGCACGCGCTCTGGATGGTTATGTACCAACTACCAACAGACGTCTCCTTTTTTTTCTTATATTATAAGTAATTTTCTTTTTATTTCATTTAGTTTTTCAATCATAAATTTTCGTTAATCGATTTGGATGACGATTTACTTTATTTGCTGCAAACAAACTTAATATTTTTGTCAGAAATCCGTTTCTCATAAATACAAAATGTATATTGCTTTATTTCGTGCATTTGAATAGATTTTTTAAATTGATTTATATAATGCTCCTGACGATAGTGTTATATTTTTTTAATTTCTTTATTTAATTCCTAAAATACCCCCCACCCCCCCTTGCCCACAAGAAAGGAAATTGACGAAATTTTCTGCAGTATCTTAGAATTTCCGTAATCCGGAAAATTCCGTAATTCGGCATCACCCGAGTCCCATACTTGCCGGATTGGAGAGGTTCAACTGTACATAACTGGATGATCTTTAAGATTTTGGTGAAACTATAAAAGAATTTTTTTTCTATTGGGGAGATTATGTTTAAGAATTAAAATCAAAAAATGAAGCTGAATGAGTATTCAAAAACTGGGTGCTAATTATAGTATTTTAATAATAACAAATTATTTTTCCCCCTCAATTATTTGATAAATATAATGACCATAAATGTTGAATTCAAATTGTTTCTCAACTACAAACCCTCAAGAACAATCTCATTTTTTTTTTTTACTTATAGAAAAGAATATTCATAAAACTGCATCAAATGTTATTATAAGTAATAAAAAGATTATTTATAAAGATTTTCAAAACATCAATGTTTCACTGTGTAGAGTAGCTTATTGTTTGAACATAAGAGTTTACTAATAACTATTTAAATTAAAATAGGATTTTTTCAATTTTCTACATAATTAACTATAATTATTTAATTTAAATTATTTTCAAATGAATGTATACTACTTATAATTGAATAATGTCTATTTTTATCAATAAATATGCACATATACGTAATAAAAAAGGATGTTTTAAAAAAACCCATTTTAAACCAAAAAAACCTGATTTAAACCAAAAAAAACTGGTTTTTTTCCAACCCTGCTATTTAGTAATCAGAACCTTCAGCAAAAAAAAAACAAATTTGGGTTCAGAAGGGGAATACAAAATGGCCATTTTAGAATAAACACTTTCAGAATAACCCATTTGTAGCAGATATTTTCATTTGATACTATTATCATAAGAGTGTTAGAATGTACATATGTGACAATATTTAGATTTTTCAAATGAAAGGATTATTTTTTCAACTGGACATTTTACTTAATGAATAATGAATGCAATGAAATAAGTGTAGGATGTAGAAGCAAGACACGTTATAGTAATACAGTCGAACCCCATTATAGGGAACCCGGTATACAACGAACTCACGGATATAACAAACGGAAATTTGGTCACACTGTACTCCTATTGTATTTAATGCAAATTTACCTTATTATAACAAACTCCAAAATCTTAATAGGTTACAACAACAAAAAAAAAATTCTATTTGTAGATGATTTTTTTTTTTAACTTCTTTGCAATTGTGAAAATAGGATTTCGACTCTAATTTTATAAGTAAAGGAATGCTGACTAGTGAAACATTGTACAAATTAGCAAAAAATCTTTTTTTTTTTTTTTAATAGTAGAGAAAACTGCATTTTTTCTTTTTATAATAGCCATTCTGTAGGTGTGATCACTCCCACCTATCAATTATTTTACATTACTTATACGAAAGTTGCTTCCAGTAAGTAAGCTTATTTTACATTGCTTATCTGATCTAGGTTCAGTCTCCACTTATTCTGATAATCAGGGCTGTACTGTATTTCTATTCGTCTTTATTTTCACTTAATTTATTTAGTATTATGTCAGTTTAAGCAGTTATTTTTTATCAATTTAATTTATTATGATCAAATTTAATAGATTTTATGTTTTCCTTAATGCATCATTATTGAATATACAGGTAACATCAAATAATACACACATTTTGTGAATTCTAACATTTTTTTAACAGTTCGGATATAGCGAACAAAATATTTGGTACGTTATAACAGGGTTCTACTGCATATAAATTTTCTATGTTTGTTCCAACTGAAAAAACAAACAAAAAATAAATAAATAAATAAAAACTACAAAGCTACATCATATTAAATAATTTATGTTGCATAATAAATATTTCTGCATCTGCCTTTAATATGGCAACTTTATAAGATTAAAAATGGCATTGCAAAGAAAACAAAATGTTGTAAGCAGTAAACATTGTTAGTGCAATGTATCTTCTAATATGAGCCATTTTTTTTAAAAAAAATATAAGTAAAAAGTATAACTCTTTTTTTTTAATTAGTGAAATCACAGCACTTATTGTCAATGGATGTAATATTAAAAAGGCATTGGAATTTCATATTCTGTTCTTGGTTTCATAAAATATTATAATATCTTATCTAAACTTTAATATGCCATCAATTATATAAAAAATATTTACATTCAACAGAACAGAATAAAACCACATTCAGTCAATGAGCAATGTAATGTTTTAAAATTCAACATTAACAAAAATCAAGCCAATTTGCTGTTTTGAAATTTTCATTTCAACAATATTCGACGAACTAATTACAAATAAATAAATAAATACAATTATGTGAGCTCAAAGTAAAACATTTTAATAATGCTATCAAATGACTATCAACAGAAAAAATGTTGCGAAATTTCGATAAAATTTCGTGTAGTCACGTTATTAAACCGCAAATTGTATAATTTTAGTTGAATATTAACTATAGAAACTATGTTAGCATTATTTTATTTTAATAAAGAGAATGAAATTAATATACTGATGTTTTAAAAGTTACCTGATATTATAAACGAGACACAAGACGCCAATCCAAGAATGAATCTTGGACGTTTTACTTCATGAATCGCTAAAAGTGATTCATTCATTCCAAAAGGAATGATATCGAGAAGAGTAATTGACTTATATAATTTATGAATAAAACTGCCTCAAAGGTAGTATAACTAGAATTTTTCTTTTTTAACCCTGATTGTAGTAGTGGTTATTAGACTGTCATTAACCGAAACAAGATTTACGAAAGAATCTAAGCTTAATTTTCGTGAGTTATTCAAAATCAAAAAGCGTTAAATTTTATATCGTAGAAAATATTTAAATGTTAGATTCACGAACTTTGAATAATTTTTTCTACTCCTTTTATTTTGTGAATTAAAATCATTTATGAATTGATGCGGTATTTATGAATGAATTATTCTGTGATGAATGATTCATTGTGTTGGCGTCTGTAACTTTAGTAATGAGTATACTCTGTAAAAATCGCTAATCTTTAAAATCAATTTACTGATATTATATTCTTTACTTAAATAAATTGATGGTAAGATATATTTTTTAGTTATTCTTCGAATCAATGTTTCACTACTTGTGATTTGATCATATGATAACCTAAAGTTTTATGTGTGGTAACTTTCATTTTTGCTTACATTTAAAATGTTCTGCACACAGGTAAGCTGAATGTTTGGCTAGTCGAGTTGTAACTATCCGGTAAGTAACTAACATTCACTATAAGTAAAGTACACAATAAAAATTATGCTTTAAGGTAAAAAAAGAACTTTTTTAATTAATGTATATATATAAAGTCGAACCTCATTAACATGAACCTCAAGGGGAATCAAAATTTTGTTCATGTTAAGAGTAATTCAAGTTATCAGTATCAAATCATTGTCTTTATAGTTGACTGTAAAAAAAAATTATATTAAAAGTAATTCATGTTAATGAGGTTTGACTGTATTTTAATTTAAACTTTTGAACATATTTTTCATATATTCTAAAACAAATATTTCGAAATCAAAGTGCAATTTTAAAAAACTAAATTTTGAAAAAAAATTTTACAGTCTTATGCAGTTTATTTCTCGTAAGAATTACTAAAATAATAAGTAATAAAATTAATTCAAATGATGGTAACTCGCCAAATATAACAGAAACCTTACGTATTTGAAGCCTAGTCAAATAAAATTGTACCAAAAATGACCTCAATTATACTAATTGCATTAATCCTTATAAAGACAACTACATGGAATAGTACAACTAATAATATTAATAATGTAATGATGATAATATGTAATACAGTTTATTTATTATTGTTGATGACATTTTTTTTAATACAGTGAAACCTCGATCTATCGTTCCCGCATCCATCGTTTTCCCGCATTGATCGTTTTATTTCTATGGTCCCTGCACAAATTATACTTAAATAATGTTAACGAAACCCACAAGCATCGTTCTTCAAAAATTGATTTCCCGCATTCATCGTTATAAATTTCTTCTCCTTGCCAAAATGAAATTGAAAGTCATGCGATTCCATATGACATAGAATCAAAAATTACTTCTTTTATCCTAAAACAGCTCATTTGTGCTGTTTATCTTAAGGATGGCAACAATAGTGCAGATGAAGAGGGACTGTATGTAGCAGAGGTTACGATTATATTTTCATTGACAAAGATGGTGTGACATATGGTGTCCTAAACATAGAAAAAATGTGTGGCAATGCAATAAATGAAAATAATGGCGAAGAAGCACAGGATAACATTCATGCCGCCGAAGCTGAGACACAGATGCTAAGTCTGTCTGATGCAATTACACATTTGATGCTGCTTGAATTTTATGTATGTGGATATATGAAATTAAAGAAACTGACCAGAAAAATGTTGCATATCTTGAAAATTTATTTTTTGGTTAGAAAAAATAAACGATAAATTAAACATAATTATTGAATTTTTAAAATAAATATCAATTTAACTTCGATTTATATCTTCTACAGTTTAGTAATAGTATACTGTATACATTGCATGCATTAGTAATGGATAAACATTGCGTTTTTTTGTGTTTTGAAGTTAATTCGCATTCATCGTTTTCCCGCATTCATCGTTTTTTCCCCGTACCCCTGAAAAACGATGGATCGAGGTTCTACTGTAGTTCATTTTTATTTTTTTAGCTTTTTGTTATTTATTTTTTATGTTTTTTATTTATTTCCTTTATATTATTGATTATTTTTAAAAATTTTCTGTCTATTTAATGATGTTAAATTACTATTTTGAACGTTATAGGCAACAATAAACAAGTTTGATAACCCTTTTTGCTAATTTAATCTCTTGGCCCAGATAATACATAAAAACCAAATAATGTTCCTGTTTTATTGATAAATAAATTTCTACAAATAAATTTTAACTAAAGAATTCTTTGCTTTCTGTTATTTTAAGAAGAGGATAATTTGAAAACGTTTTTTAATTTATGAAATTTTAAATTTCATGGTTTCTCTTGTTAAAACAAATTACAATAGACTCCCTCAAATCCACCACCCTAAACTCCGCAACTCTCCAATATCCAAACATATTTTATGGATGTGAACAATGAAACATTCAGTCCAGATATATTGAGCCAAAATTTGATTTTTTAGGTTTCATATCAATTTCATACATGTTTTAATGTGTAATTTTTGTTAATATTACTGAATTCATGTTTTTTCATGAAGGAAGAATAAATTTATTTCTGAAAAAATACAAATTATTTCTGATATCATTGGTAATCACAATCTTCTTACCGAATATTATGTAATTAATGAAATTTTTTTGGTTAAGTCTAGTTAATCCTGAAATAAAACTTCCTTATTTAATGATTTCAATGTGAATTTGTAATGTACCTTTATGAAATAAGCTCCATTGTATAATTTAGGAAAAATACATTTTATGTTTATAATTAATATTTAATCATATATTATTGATTATTAACTTGACCTTTGCTTTTAATATTTTAATCCTTTTAAAAATTATCTAAATTTTTATTGTTGTAGTTTGTTACTTATTTAATATTTTATTATAAATTACATTCAAATGACTGTTTAAAAATATGTAAACAATGACCAGAAATAAGCAAAATTCTAAAATCTGCACAACCTTCTATTCTCAAAACTTGCAGATTTGAGAGAGTCTACTGTATATATATTAAAGAATATCAATTATACATATATGCATATAAATAAATATCATATAAATGGAGAGATGATCACATGTAAACAGTACATATTTCAATCAGTTAATCTCAAGTTAAAAAGTTTAAAACATTAATGGCAGTACTAGTACAATCTTTTGCTGAATTTTTAAAACAATCAGTGATTTTGATTGCAGATTGTTGAAATTTGTTTTTTAGAAAGTGTGAAGTGAAAATGTCTTCCAAAGTTATTGAAGTAAAAATTCATTCAAGACATTTTTTAAAGCAGAATATCAGCATTGCATTCTATAGAGACATTAATTGTGTATGTCTACAAAAAGTTATGTTTCCTTATTTCAATTAAAAATATCTTTTTTATTATATTATAAGTTAGGTGTAAATTGGTAGATGGAGCACTTGTGAACAGAACATCCGAAGGTATATGTGGTATATATACAGGTATATATAAGGTATATATACAGTTCACAACTACATTTTTTCAGTCTGTGAATGTTTCTTTTTAGTTTAAAATTTAATTAACCTTTTCAAACATTTAGCTATCAATTCAATGTTTTTAGGATTTCTTAACAATTTTAATTTACTGGAACTTAAAGAATAATTAAAAGTAGTAGTTTTCTGTAAAATGTAAAAACCAATATGCTTGTTATTCTTTAATGATTTCCAGTTTTAAACATTTTTTTAGCTCATATTAAAGTTACAGTAAAGATATTTTATTTTATAAAAATAAAATTTAATTAGCCTCCCCCCCCCCCCAAAAAAAATAGAAACGATAAAGAGTGTTTTGATAATCATAAATGTTTTATATCAGAATTTTACTAAATTTTAAAACCACGATGCTTAATTTTGTGATCCTCATAGCAAAATATTTACAATAACGTAAAAAAACAGTAACAGAATTATTCAATAACTTATTTAAAAGTAACATAGTTTTGCTATGCTTGATTCCAAAGGAGTAGGTATAAAATTAATGTTTAATCTTACAAATAATTTCTTGAATCTTGTTGAAATATTTATTGATTTATTCATGCAAATAGAGAGAGGGCATCTAATAAGTTTTTATCTCAGTTTTTATTCACGAAAAATTTGTTTTGTCTTACTCATAAATGTGTTTGCATGTGCCCCAACCATCTTTACAGCTATCTCTTCAGTGGGGCACATGTGAACAAATTTAGACAATTTCTATTTGGCATTAGACGATTTCATTTTGGCATTTTAAAGTTTCACCAAAAGAACAAACAAAGTGTTATATAAATTAATTTTTATTCCTATATATCATAGCTATAATTTTGAGAAATAGTCATGAATGTAAAAATTGTTCACATGGTGCCTCCCTCTCATTTCTGCTGATATAGTATATATTTATATTTATATACATTTCATACAGTGTAGATATTCGTTGTACTTGTGAAATTAAAACATAGCATTATATTGTATATACCTTGAAAAAAAATGCATAAAAAACATATTTACATAATACGCTATAAAAAATTTGGTTTTAAATGAAAATCCAAAAAATTTAAAATTATACAATAGATCAATTATAAAAAAAATGTATGCATAATTATTTTTCACCAATATTGTTAAATGTTGTGAAAAATCCGTTCAAATGTTGCTCAAAATTTATCATTTAAAACAATAAATTTTTATTTCTTTGACCACTGACGGTCAAAACATATTTTGATCAGGAGGGTTAAAATAGGTATTTCCCCTGAACATAGTTACAACTTTGGAGGTAATTGTTTTGCTATGCTGGTTTGCAAGACAAACTAATCGTTGGGGGCCACCGTAATACTTACCCATCATGGATATGTATATGAAAATAAAACATGTGAAAATTATTTATATACAATGCATTGCAATTCATAAACAAAATTTAAATATTGTTAATATACATAGTAATGCTATATTAAAGAACTGCTGATGTACCAATTTCGACAAATTATATAAAACGCCAAACTACTCAAGTAGTACCGAACTGCGTAAAAGAAACATCCTTATAACTCCAAAAATAATAATTCTATTAACTAACAATTAACTGCGTCGGATTAAGTGTCTCATTTCCAATTAAAATATACTTCTGAATTGAAATTTGAATGAAATACAGGGTCATGAAAAATCGAAGAATGTGGAAAACAAGATTATAAATATCTCGGCAACTAATAATCCGATCGACTTCGTTCTATATGCAAAATGTGTGTTATTTTATTGCCTTTTACGTCCATTCCTTAGAAAAAAAAATCGAAAATTTTTATATACCTTTCATCAGAACGAATTTTTCGAGAGTCCAAAAAAAATAGTTCCGGATAATCGAGGTTGCTGATATTAAATAGGGTTCGTCCCATTCTTACATACTAACTACATACAAAATTTCAAGTCTCTATCTCAATTTGTTCGGGAGATAGAGCGTTTACAGACAGACGGACGGCAATTTTTTTTTTTAAAATCTTGTAAAAATCTTGTTTGGGTATCATTTGGGAATATCATGAACAATTAGGTGTAATTAAAAGATAATAATAATTAGTTGGATGGTAGCACTCTCAAAACTTTCTTCTATTTCATAAAATTAATACTAATATTTCCATAATTTTATTTATTTCCATAAATTATAATATTTGCTATTTTAATATTTCCATAAAAATTAAACATAGCAGCATCACCGGTTTTAATTATATGAACATTTCAATCCTTGGAGGTTTCCTCAGGATATCCACAATTTTTTGAATTGCACCATAGAAATTTACAGCATTTTTTGTGTAGCACCATATTTTCTTTTTATGGCTAAAAACATACTGTAGAAAAAAAAAGAAAAACTTTCTGAGTTATTCTACTGTTGTAACTTGTTTTGTCGTATGCCTATTATTTTTTTAAATAAAATTTTGAAGTTGTACAGATCTTTTTGAGACACCCTGTATATTGTGATAAACTTTGATTAGATTTACTAACAGTTCTTTGGAACCAATTCTGTTTAAAATTTAAGGTACCACAGTACTTAAAAAAAAAAAAAGAGTCGAATGTGGCAATCCCAGTACTTTCTTTTATCTCATACACGTTAATATTTCCAGAACAATAAAACATTGCAGCGTCACCAATTAGCAAAATCTAATCTGCAGCCATCTTATTTGAAGTTCAAACTGAATCTGAAATTTGAGGAAAATCAGTGTATCAGTATTTCAGATAGAGCTCGAAGAACTCGTAAAAGAAATTGGACAATACAGCAATTTACTCCAAAAATTAAAGAATATTAATTTATATTAGAAGTAACTGAATTTAAAATCTGGTGAAAATTCATGTATTAGTTCTTGATATAGAACTATTCCGATAATCATAAATTAGTGTTCACTCTAGAAATAAAAAGGGCATGGTGCTATTCACTACAAAAGGCACTTCTGCAGCAGAAAAGGGCACTTTTGGCAGAAAAAAATTGTTATTGCCTTTAGAAGGGGAAAAAAGAAAGCAATGAAACACATAATTTTTAAATATGATAAATCAAGTAACATTAATTTCGAATGATTTTATGATATAAAAATTAAAAATACAATTAAATTAAAACGTGATTCAATAGTTTTATGTTCTTTTTCTTAAAGAAATGAAAAAAAATCTATCATTTTTGGGCACACAAATTTAGAAATACTACGGAATAAAAAAAGTATTTATTAAAATTCTCTGGGTAAAACCAGTGGTGCATTTTACTACTTTTAAAAAGGGCAGGGTGCATTTTGTAAATTTGAAAAAGGGCAGGGTGCTGCACCCTTCAAAAATGGCCTAGAATGAACACTACATAAATAATTCTTTATAGTAGCGTCACCTGATGAATGATTTACTCCAAAAACTAAAGAATAAAAATTTTATATCAGGTACTAACTGAATCGGACATTTAATGAAAATTTGGGCATTCGTTTGTGAGATAAAGCTATTGCGATAATCCTAAATAACGCTGCATAGCAGTGCAACAGTTTGTGAGCAAATTACTTCAAAACCTACAGAGTGATATTACATTGTATATTAAATACTATCTGTATCTAAAGTTTGTTGAAAATTCATACATTAGTTCGTAAGATAGAGATATTGCTATCATCATGAATAATGTCGCATAACAGCGTCACCTATTGGGAGATTTAGACCAAAACATAATCAGAACAAAATTATATTATAGAATAATGGAACCTGAAATTTTATGAAAAAAAGACCATTAGTTCTTGAGATATAGCTACTGTGGAATTTGCAAAAAAAGCGCCATAGCAGCATCACCTGTTGAGTTATTTACATCAAAAGTTAATTAGATCCAGTTTCTGTCAAGATCTAACTTAATTTAAAGTTTTCTAAAATCCGTGCTTTAGTTCTTGAGATAAAACGCCCACAAAATTTATGTCACATACAGACAAATCGACAGACAGACTTTTGTATAAACATGATTTTTAGAATCTCCGATCCTTAAAATGTGTAGATCTGTTAGAAACCGGAATTTAAAAATTTTCAGGAATCCAATTTTTCTTGTAAAGATAAAAATAATATAAAATATAATAATGTCTTCTTAATTATTTTCCTTTCTGTTTTTAGATAAATCTATTGATGATAATATGATTGATAAAATGTTTGATTGAAATTGATTGATAAAATTGTTTTTGCTGAAAGTTAATAAGTGTCTTTGCATGAAAATAGCAACAATCTCTTCTTGCTAATGCCTTCAAGAAGTGTCTGTTATCGTCCAAAATCAAGCTTATTCATTTGACAAAATGTCATCGATTACAGAAGAAAATTCGTCGGCCAGTGAACAGCACTTTGTTCCTCAAAATGGGGATAAAGAAAAACATTTCTCCATTCATAGAGGGGAGAAATCTTTCATTTGTGAAGCATGTTCCAAAACATTTTCTAAGAATACTTATCTAAGAAAGCATCTCTTGACGCATACAGGTAAAAAACCTTTTGTTTGTGAAATATGTTCCAAAAGATTTACTCAGAATAGTTCTCTAAGAAGGCATCTGTTGACGCATGCAGGAGAAAAAACTTTTATTTGTGAAGTATGTTCCAAACGATTTTCTCGAAATAGTACTTTAAGGACCCATCTTTTGACACATACAGGAGAAAAACCCTTTGCTTGTGAATTATGTTCAAAGAGATTTTCTCTGAGTGGTAATCTAAGAAGCCATCTCTTGACGCATACAGGAGAAAAACCTTTTATTTGTGAAATATGTTCCAAAAGATTTTCTCAGGATCATGACTTAAGAACACATCTCTTAATACATACAGGTGAAAAACCTTTTGTTTGTGATATATGCTTTAAAGGATTTTCTGGTAAAAGTATTTTGAGAAAACATATCTTGACTCATACGGGAGAAAAACCCTTTGCTTGTGAAGTATGTTCCAAGAGATTTTCTCAGAATAGTGATCTAAGAAGGCATCTGTTGACGCATACAGGTGAAAAACCTTTTGTTTGTGAAATATGTTCCAAAGCATTTTCTCTTAATGGTAATCTAAGAAAGCATCTCTTGACACATACAGGATAAAATACTTGTGTTTCTGAAATGTGTTCCAAAAAAGTAGAGAGACATCTCATGATTTATACTGGAGAAAATGTTTTGTTTGTTCAAGATGTTTTCTAAAGGATTATCTGATAACCATTATTTTAAAAAAGCATTTGCCTCATACTGAATAGACACCTCTTGAAAATCTCTTGTATTTTTATTATGTTAAATCTGAGTGTTAACCCTGTATTTGTCATTGCATTTACTATTATCACATCTTTTTTGCGTTAGCATGTAGTAATAAATTAAAAAATTGTAAAAAATTTTCATAATTGTCACAGTCAATTAAATTGTTATTTTGGTAAAAAAGCAAATAATTTTAGACCTGTTGATTAGTTTTCAATAAATTTTTTTGACAATTTTTATTTTACTGTAAAGTATCTTTTCCCTAAAATTAAGAAAATAATCTGATCTGAAAAAGATAATTTGTACCTCAATATGTTACGTTATAACAAAGGCTTTATTCAAGAAACACTTTTAAAAATTGAAGAGAAATATGTTAAAAATATATTTTGTGAAAAAATAAAAAAAATCTTATTTTATACATTTTTTTTTAAAATTTTCAAAGGATTTAGATGAAGCATGTCTCTTTATCATGTATTCTTTGCACCCAGCATGAGCTTGGTATTTTTTAAAAATTATATAAAGAATTTATTGAATATTTATTCGGCATGTTTACTCAATTCACATATACGATTAGTAAAGCTAATCAGTATGCATTTTCATTTCCACCACAATGTACTTAGGAACTAGTCAAATGTGGATATCCCAAAACTTTCTGCTATTTGAGGCACGTCAATAATTCTTGAAAAATGCAGCATAGCAGCGACACCTGTTAAATGATATGCAACAAAATTTAATCAGAACCATTTTATATCAAGTACTAACTAAATCTAAAGTTTTATGAAAATCCTTGCACTAGTTCTTAAAATATGGTTAAAGTGAATAATGCAGCATAGCAGCGCTACATGTTGAAAAATATACACCAAAAACTAATCAGAATCAATTTTTGTCAAGGCCTAACAAATTCTAAAGTTTCGGGGATACTACTCTGTTATCCCGTCGACCAATTTTGCAAAATTAATAGCCAAATTGTACATATTGACATAATTTTTATTTTAAATAACGAAAAATCAAATAATTAGTGGAATATTAATAAGAATACAAATAATAATTCGAAATAAAATTCACTTAATGACATTTTAAACACGTGAATTGTATTGAATGTCATTGAATGTGACATTCACGATCCTCCATTATTGGCATTTAATCTTATAGTTTGGCGATAATTTTTTGGTCGACGGGTTAACCTGGCAGTACCGTTTCGGGATATCCCATGTGTTAGTTCATGAGAAAGAGATAGAGCGGCCACAAATTTTTGTTACATACACACAGACAGACATTTTGTAAAAACATGTCTTTTGAGTTCTCTGACTCCTGAAACATGTATATCCATCGAAAATCGGATTTCGAAACTTTTCATGAACCTATTACTTTTTTCTTGTAGAGATAGAAGAATGAAATAAATGTCGAGAATGAAATAATTTATCGAGCTCCGTGGAGAGCACCTGGTTTTTCCAAATAAGATTGTTCACCACCTATTCCAGTCATGAGAGCGGAAAGGTTTTAGTCCAAGAATCGACCGCACAAAACCCTAGGTAATCGAACACAAGAAAAAATCCTTTATTTTATGAAAGAGTAGTCATAGGGGAATTTAATGACCCGTGTCTGCCGGAAGCGAAGTGCTGCATGCGCCAAAAATGAATACCATTAATGGTTGACTCATAGACTTAGCATTGTGTTTTCCTGCACCCAGTTTTCCGTGTTTTCATTCGTTTGTATGGCAAACACAATGTTAAGCCTTCGAGTTAACCTTTAGTGGTATTCATTTTCGGCTTATGCACCACTTCACTACCGGCAGACGTGGATTATTTGATTCCCACCCCCCTCTTACTTCGCATCCATAAAATAAAGGATTTTTTCGTGTGCTCGATGACATAGGGTTTTGTGCGGTTGGCTCTTGCACTAAAAAGGTTATGGCAAATGTCTCAACTATTTTTGTATTTACAGTAGAACCCCGCTAATTCGAACCCCGTTAATCCGGATCTCCGGTTAATTCGTATCGGTTTGGTCATTTTCTTTTTTCAAGTTTGAGAAGCGATTGGCTAATTTTTTCATAACATTAACTTGTTTCATCGTCGTATTCTGAATAAAAGAAACTTTTCTTCTGAAATTGTTTTTCTTCTGAAATCTTTTCGGAAGAATTAAGCAAAGTGAACATTTTTACTATCTGAAAATATTCAATAAGTTTAACATAAAGGTGATTTTCTGTAAGTATGTTTTGTTCTATATCATTTTTTTAGTTCTCCGGATAATCCGGAATGGGTCTGTTCCCATTTAATCCGAATTATCGGAGTTTTACTGTATGTAGAAGATTTACGTCTTTAATGTTTCGTTAAATATTTTGTCTTTCATGCATACCTCTGTCCACAGTCGCCAAGAGGAGCTTATTTTCAGGCTCCCCCTCGAAATATAGGGATAAATTAGCTGAATGTTTTTTTTTTTGCATTAAAAGGAAACTAATAAATGTATAATAGTTCTCTGCAGTGTTCTCGCTGACATTTGACCAACGTTAGTAATCTGGCTAATTAAAAATAAAAAACATTCGCCAAATGAAAAAAGTATTGGCCAAATAAATTTGCCGTGTAGTACAAAAAAAAAAAAAAAAAAAAAAAAAAAAAAGAAAAGAAAAAAGAAAGAAAAGAAAAAAATCGGTACTTCTAGATAACCCGTCGACCAAAAAATTATCGCCAAACTGTAAGCTTAAATGCCAATAATGGATGATCGTGAATGTTATTTTCAATGACATTAAATACGATTCACGTGTTTAAAATGTCATTCAGTGATTTTTATTTCGACTTTTTATTAATATTCTATTAATTATTTGTTTTTTCGTTATTTGAAATAAAAATTATGTCAATATGTACAATTTGGCTATGAGTTTGGTGATTTGTATAATATGGCGAAATTGGTCGACGGGATAACAAAGTAGTACCAAAAAAGTCTTTAATCTTTTAATGTACCCCCTTTTTCAATATGTTCCAAATTAAGTTTTTATAACTGCGACAGCGATTGTTATTAATCGCTGTCATAATGTCAACAATCCGCTAATGTCAACTATCCGCTAATGTCAACTATCCGCTACAAACATATTAAAAATATGTATTTATGCATATGTATGAAAAACAAAGAAAAAGTAAAAATTGAGCACCAGCAATTTTGCGAATCTAATCTCTTGTTTACTCGCCAAATGAAGAATTTATTCGCAATTTGGCGCAATGGCGAGCGACAGCGAGAACTCTGGTTCTCTGTAAATCATCTCCAAAAGAGTGTGTCGGAAATTGATTCATAATCAATGATTTCAAACTGTCCAGTCTTGGCATCCTTTGGCATTACTGATGGTTTGGATTGTTAGAGTTCAGCTCAATCCTTTTTTATTGAAATCTTTTAAACATAATAATTTCAAGATGACTTTGGCGGTCCAAGATCCATAGCTATAATTAACACTTCAGACAAAGTGTCTGTAGGCTAACCACAGACCAAGTTTTAAATTCGAGAAGAGAACACATGTTCGAAATCATTTATATTTAAAGAAAATGTGTTGAATCCTTACCTGAGAATCACATAGTTGCATGACTCTCAAAAGTTCAAAAACCGCATGAGTTGCTGCTTCTCCCTGTACCAGATAATAGCTTAATAATTCTGTTAGAGAATTGGTCTTTTGTTCCAGAACTTGACACCAGATGGCAGAATCAGACAAATCTCTTTGTTGTTTCACTGAAACAGACTCAGAACAATTAGTTACTCAATTGTTAGCAGTTAGCAACAAAATTCTGTGATGGATTAAAAATCCATTATTATTGTTACAAAGGGATAATTATTATTTAGAAACTGCATCAAACTGAAAATAATATATATTTCAAACTATTTTTCTTTATTTTGGTTTTTATAAAAAGTGTCAAGAATGGCCATCTGTTTTTTTTTTTATGTTGTGAACTGTTTCAAATATCATGTGAAGATATTATTCCACTGTATTTTCATAAAATAAATGTTTTTTGTTCATCCTAAGAAGAATATATTCCAACTGAATACATCAAAACAGAAAGATAAAACTTTTAACTTTTTTTATTATAGATTATAGAGGAACTAACTATTCATGCCTTCACATGGAATAATATTCCATGGAGTTTTGTACTAGTACTATCTCTAAGAAAAATACTAACACCCATAAATGATCTACTTTTTTTAGGTAGATTTCGTGAGAAATACTACCTATTGCATTCTCTCCCATGTTGGAATTTCTGAAAAATTTTTGCGGATCTACACGAATAATGACTCCTAGACCCCAAAACTACCATCAGTAAAAAAGTTTATCTATCTATCTATCTATCTATCTATCTATCTATCTATCTATCTATCTATCGGTGTATATCACTTTTTTCTAGACAAGATAACTTCCATAATTATGCTCAGATCTTTTTCAAACTTTTACATAAAATCAAGGAGCTTAAAATCTCAGTCGAGTTCGTTAATGGGCAAAATCGGACCAAGGGGGTGGAAATAGGGAGGGTTTTTGTGAAAACCGAAAAAACGCGATAACTTCTTAATTAAAATAGATATCGAATCAGTTTAAAGTTTATATTACTTCTAAGAAATGGGCAAAAAGTTTATGCATGACAGATTTTTGATAAAGTTAAAAATGGGCTCAAGGGGCGAAAAAAACATGGTTTTTGGGAGAAAAAAATTCATAACTTCGTCAATTCTCAAGATATCAAATCCAACTAAATTTTATATAAATGTACTCAATATTATCTAAAACTTTTGTATTTACAAGTTTTTGATAGGACCAATTTTTACCGATGAAAAAAATTAAAAACCAAAAGAAAAAGGGGGGAGGAAAAAGAAAAAAATCCATAACGTACTCAATTCTTCAGCAATCAAATCTAATTAAATTTATTTTACATCTTCACAATAATATCTACAACTTTTATATTAACAAGTTTTTCATAGAACCAATTCTTATAGCAAAAATAAATTAAACAAAAATAGGAGTTGGAGAAAGAACCTCAAATCCAAACTGCTTATATTCTGACTCATTTTAAAATTCATTTTTGATTTTAAACGCATCTAAATGACAGATCCTCTTATTTAGGAACTATATAATGCGACGTATTGGCCAGTTTTTGATAAAGGTACAATATATTTTTAAAAGGCTGCCAAAAAGGGTGTTTTTAACAGAATTTCACTAAGTTATCGTGATTGAAATTTGAGGAAATTTAAGAAATTGCGTTTTTACCGAGTCATTTTTAAATCTTTTTTTGTTCTCAAACGCATCCAATTTACAGGTTCTCTTAATTAGGAACTATATAATGTGACGGAGTGGCCAGTTTTTTGATAAAGGCAGAATATATTTTTAAAAAAGGCTGCCAAAATGGGCACTTTGCACAATATTTCCCAAAGCGATCATGATTAATGAACTGTGGGTATTCAAATAACAAATTGATTATTTTATGACTCATTTTTAAATCCAATTTTATTCTGAAACGCATTCAAATGACAGTTTTTTGTTACTTAGGAACTATATAATGTGCGTATTCGTCGATTTTTTGATAAAGGGTGAATATATATTTTTTAAAAGCTGTCAAAGTAAGCACTTCGCAAAAAAATTTCCCAAAGCGATCATGATAAAAGAATTGAGGCTGTATTCAAATAACAAATTGTTTATTTTATGACTCATTTTTAAATTCAATTTTCCTCTCAAACGCTTTCAATTGACAGTTATTTGTTATTTAGGAACTGTGTATTGGTCAGATTTTTGATAAAGGCTAAATATATATTTTAAAAAATCTGTCAAAGTGGGCACTTCGCACAAAATTTCTCAAAGCGATCTTGATTAAAGAATTATGGATGTATTAAGATAATAAATCGGTTATTTTATGACTCATTTTTAAATTCAATTTTGCTGTCAAACGAATTTAATTAAGAGATTTTTTGTTATTTAGGAACTATACAATGAGCTTATTGGTCAATTTTTTTAAATAAAGTAAGAATATAATTCAAAATATGTTGCCAAAATGGGTATTTGAGTAGAATTTCGTTTAAGATGATTTTGATAAAACCAGTTCTTACAGAAAAATGAAATTAAAAATTTTTGATGAAAACTTTTCGAAATCTACCTCCGCCTATAGGCCATGCCGAAAGGGATTTTCTCGTTTCACTTGATGATGAATCAGATTAATAACTTTCGATCACAATGAACAACTGTCAGCCAGGGTCATTTTGTCTTAAATTTGGTGTAACATTGCTCCTCTTTTACAAAACTTTGATCCATGCTGCCATGGTGGACATTTGGCGAGTTATTTCCAATGGGCTACCAAACTCACCATGTATATCAAAAAATATATACCTTGTTATATATTTTTTGAGACTAAAACCTTGCCTTTAACTCAAGTGATGTAGCAGATTTAATCTGTTTTCCTTCTTGGGCCAAAGCTACCCTGATAGACCAAAATTACACCAATTGACTGTAATGATTTTGTAGCATTAAATCCCATTTTTATGTGCTATGCAGTTTCATTAAGTAAGTTTTAATATTCACGATGAATAATATTTTTTGATGTATCTTCTTGACTGTCACCACCACCAGCCATGTTCAAGACAGATGAAAGTAACATTTTTGACATAAAAGCTGCAGTTTATAAAGCACGGTTTTTTAAGATAAAGCAGCTTCTTTCAATCGCTTTGCAGATTTTTTTAATTTATTTATTCAGAGATGAAATACAAGTGTACAACTTTTCCTGTTTCTTTCTTTTTTCTTTTTTTTATAATCTGAGAAACAAGCAATAATTTTCAGTTTTAATAAACTGGTTCCAAATTAGGGTGACATGGCACTTAGGTCGAATAACATAAAAAAACTATTCATTTAAATTTCATAATTGTGAAATAATTATAAAAGTTATTTATTGATTATTATATTTAATTTTTAATGTATATTTTAAAGTTAATAATGATTACTCTAGTAACAATCTTTATTGAATTTTTTAGTCAAATCCCCTGTAAGTATCCGACCAAGGAGCCCCTCCCCCCCGATAAGCATCAATGCCAAGAGCCCCCAAATTTGTAAATCGCTCTTGGGTCGAATAGCATAATCCAGATTTTCACTCTTTCATTCTCTTGATCTTTTGCGTTATTGCTTCTTCAATTTCTCATTACTATATATTTCCTTGCATGAGTCGAGAATTTCTGGACATTTTTTGGGCTACAAAATACAGGGGGTAGCTTATACACTAGTACAAGAAAATTTTTAAAACTGATATTCTAAAATGAGAGAAAAAGGACGATGAATATAAAAAGCTTTAAAATTACATACAAATTTCAATAAATATTTTAAAATTCTATTCTTTTACAATTAAAAAAAAGTTATTAATCCTCATTCATTATTCAAATTATCACCAGAATTTTCAAGCACTGAAATTGCTTTATTTCACTGATGCATCAGTATGAATATTAACTGTTGTCGCATTCACCACTTTTTTAGGTGCGTTCGTAATTACGTAAATACGTAGCACTCATAGTTGTCGTTCAATCTGTCCGTCTGTCCACATATAACAATGCAAAAACTACCCAAACGGATAATTTGGAGTTTAAAATATATATTTATCATTACATATTTTTGCCGAGAATTTAGAAATTAGGATGCATAGTTAAATGACAGGGTCAATCAAAAGTATTACGATACATTATCAATGGAGTCAATGGGTCAATGGAGTCAATGGTATCAATGGAGTCAATGGGTCAATGGAGAAAAAAGTTTCTAATGCATTTTAATGGTGTTACACTCTTTCAAACATAAAAAAATTGATGTGTATCTATGAGGTTTATACTATCGTATACATTCTGTAGAATCTGTGGTGCAAAGAATATTTGTTATTGAATTACAGGGCCACACAAAAGTATTCCATTACAGATGTAGGGAGAACATTGTTTGGGGCGCGTTTTAGTTGCGTTAAACTACTTCACATTTTATAGAATTGATATACGTTTCTGAGGATTATAACTAGTTATTTCCTATGTAATAGAAACGAGAAAATATTTACAGGAGCACACAAAAGATTTTGACCATTATACTATATCCGAAGTACTGTTTACTATAACAGCAAAATCTGGATATTTTTAAAACGTCGTAATAGTTCGACCGCACCCCATTTGCACCTTTACGTACATTTTCCAACTTGTTTCAAAATTCTTAATTAAAAAGATCAAAAATAATATTTGTTCAAAATTTACATATTAAATACGATTTTTAAAATCATTCTGTATACATCGAATTTCTCTATATAACGAATTTTTTACTGGAACGGTGGATTTCGTTACATAGAGACTCGACTGCAAATAAAATATAAAGGGGGGGGGGCACGTTTGGTCCTCTATACCCCACTTTCCCCTCCGTAAGAATATATAATGTCACGATTTCAGGTATAAATTTTGTACTGTTTAATGAAACTTGTCAAAATGACTACTTATTTGATAATTAAAATTTATTGCAGTTTATTAATCTGTGAGTTATTTATCATTTTTCTTTCTATTTTTAGATTCAAGCGTAGATAAAACTTTTACATTGGAATTCAATAAGTCATTTCCTTGGATGAAAATGGCAACAATTTCATAAATACTGACTCTTTGAAGAAGTTCCTGTTATCATCCGAAACAAAAATTTTTCACATACAGAAACGTCATTGATTGCAGAAGAAAACTCTTCTACCTGTCAACAGAACTTTGTTCTTCCAAATGGGGATACGGAAAAACATTCCTCCATTGATATAGGAGAAAAAGTTTTTATTTGTGAAGTGTGTTCCAAAACATTTTCTAAGAATAGTCATTTTAAAAGACATCTAAAACAAATTCACTCAGGAAAAAAATCACATGTTTGTGAAATATGTTCCAAGAGATTTTTTCAGAAAAGTAGTCTAAGACGCCATCTCTTGACACATACAGGAGAAAAAACCTTTTGTTTGTGAAGTATGCTTTAAAGGATTTTCTGGTGAAACTACTTTAAAATCACATCTCTTGATTCATACAGGTGAAAACCTTTTGTTTGTGAAGTATGTTCCAAGAGATTTTCTCTTAATTGTTACCTAAGAAGGCATCTCTTGATTCATACAGGCGAAAAACCTTATGTTTGTGAAATATGTTCCAGAGGATTTTCTCAGAGTAGTAGTCTAAGCAGGCATCTCTTGATTCATATAGTTGAAAAACCTTATGTTTGTGAAATATGTTCCAGAGGATTTTCTCGTAATGATCACCTAAGAAGGCACATGCACTTGATGCATGCAGGATAAAATCTCTGTCTTTCTGAAATTTTTTCCAAAGATTTTTCTAGACATTGTCACCAAGAAAGACATCTTGTGATAGATACAGAAAAAATATTGTTTGTTCAATAGGTTTTCCATAAGATTATCTGATATCCAATATCTAAAAAAAAATATTTATCTGATACTAAATAGATACCTCTTGAAAATCTCTTGTATTTTTATTGTGTTAAATCTGAGTATGAACCCTGTATTTGTCATTACATTTACTGTTATCACATCTTTTTTGCGTTAGCATGTAATCATAAATTAAAAAATTGTAATATTTTTCCATAATTGTTATTTTGATAAAAAGCAAATAGCTCTAGACCTATTCATTATTTCTCAGTAAAACTTTTTGATAGTTTTAATTTTTGCTATTTTAATGTAAAGTATCTTTTCCCTAAAATTAAAAAAATAATCTGACCTGAAAAGGGTAAATTGTACCTGAATATGTTAGACGATAGCAAAGGTTTTATTCAATGAACACTTTTAAAACTTGAAGAAAAATATGTTTTGTATAAATATATATATATATATATATATATATATATATATATATATACATACATACATATATCTATTATATTTTCTTTTTAAAATTTTTTCAAATGATTTAGATGAAGCATGCCTCTTTATTGTGTATTCTGTTCACCCAACGTGAGCTTGGTATTTTTCTAAAATTATATAAAAAATGTATTGAATATTTATTTGGCATGTTTGCTCAATTCAAATACAGTTGAACCTCGAAAATCCGGACCTCCAAATTCCGGAAATCTCTAAAATCCGGACATTTTTCCGATTTCAGTTTTATTAATTTTTAAAATAAGACATAGATGTAATTTTCATCAACTGCAGTTAAATTCTGATAACTATACTAAAAAAATATATATAGATATATTCTGGTTAATATTGTAATGACTTGCCGTTAATTAAAGACTTTATTATTACAAAAATTAAAAAGCGTTCAACAAAATTTACAGTAATGAATCATGATGAAATGAATCAATCGTTGAATTAATCAGGAATTTTGATACTTGTAAAAATTTGGGTTTTTAAATTTAAAAAAAAACGTAAATTTTGTCGAAAAAAAGCAGAAAAAACGGAGAAATTTGTAAAAAAAAAAAAAAAAAAAAAAAAAAAAAAAAAAGGCCAAAACAAGCATGAAATCAATTAAAAAATCATGAAAAAACGCACATTTCATCAAAGATTCATGATTCATTCATTTTCTAATTATTCGTCTCACTCTCAATCGCCTTTGAGAATCGGGAGGGAGGGCGCTTTCTCGGGATGTTTTGAAAATTTCAAATTCTTTATAAAGTGGGGAGGGGGTGTTTGATCGAGAAGAGCGGATTAACGGGATTTTATAGTATTATATAGCCATAAAAAAAGATTTTTTAATAATACCTCCAAAATCTGGAAAATTCGAAAATCCGGAATCGCCGCGGTCCCGCCGGTTCCGGATTTTCGAGGTTCAACTGTATAAGATTGGTGTAAGCTAATGTTCTATTTGCAGTTGTGCACTTTCATTTCCATCACAAAGGACTTCAATGTTTAGGAACTAGTCTGATGTGGCAATCCCAAAACTTTTTGCTATCTTAGGCACGTCAGTACTGAAAAATGCAGCATAGCAGCGCCATCTATTGAATAATATATATCAAAATGTAATCAGTACCATTTTATATCAAGTACTAACTAAATCTAAAGATTTATGAAAATCCTTGCACTAGTTCTTAAAATATGGCTAATGTGAATAATGCAGCATAGCAGCGTCACCTGTTGAGCGATATACACCAAAAACTAATCAGATATAATTTATGTCAAGGGCTAACGGAATCTAAGGTTTTGGGAAATTCCATGTGTTAGTACATGAGATAGGGCACCCACAAATTTTTGTCACAGACAGACATTTCACAAAAACATGTCTTTTAAGTTCTCTGACTCCTAAAATATGTATATACGTGGAAAATTAGATTTCAAAAATTTTCACGAATCCAATACTTTCTTCTTGTAAAGATAGAAGAAAGAAATAAATGCCATTTATCGAGATCTGAGAAGAACACCTGGTTTTTCCAAATAAGATTGTTCACCACCTATTCCAGTCATGAGAGGTTTTAGTCCAAGAATCGACCGCACAAATCCTTGAGTCATCGAACACAAGAAAAATTCCTTTATCTTATGGAAAAGTAATGTAATCAGTACCATTTTATATCAAGTGCTAACTAAATCTAAAGTTTTATGAAAATCCTTGCACTAGTTTTTAAAATATGGCCAATCTGAATAATGCAGCATAGCAACGCCACCTGTTGAGCAATATACACCAAACACTAATCAGATTTAGTTCTATCACATAGGAGAACCTAATGATCCATGTCTGCCGGAAGCGAAGTGGTGCATGATCCAAAAATGAATACCATTAGTGGTTGACTCATAGACTTAGTATTGTGTTTTCCTGCACCCAGTTTTACTTGTTTTATACTTTCGATTGTATGACAGACACAATGCTAAGCCTTCGAGTTAACCATTAGTGGTATTCCTTTTTGGCTCATGCACCACTTCACTTCCGGCAGTCGTGGATCGTTTGATTCCCCCCCCCCTTCTCTTACTACTCTACCATAAAATAAAGGATTTTTTCGTGTGCTCAATGACCTATGGTTTTGTGCGGTCGGCTCTTGGACTAAAAAGGGTATGGCAAATATGTTTCAACTATTTTGGTATTTATGTAGAAAAGTAAAGTTACGTCTTATCTTTAACGTTTCGTTAAATATTTTGTCTTTCATGCATACCTCTGTCCACAGTCGACAACAGGAACTTATTTTCAAGCTACCCCTCGTAATATAGGTATAAATTAGCTGAATGTTTTTTGCATTAAAAGCAAACTAATAAATGTTTAATAGTTCTCTGTAAATCATCTCCAAAAAAATTGTCGGAAATTGATATATAATCAATGATTTCAAACTGCCCAATCTTGTCTACCATTGGGATTATTGATGGTTTGGATTGCAGTGGTTAAGTTCAATCCATTTTCCTTGAAATCTTTTAAATATAGTAATTTCAAAATGATTTTGATAACCCAAGATCCATAGTTAAAAGTAAAACTTCAATCAGGATGTCTGTAGGCTAATATATATGTATATATATATGTATGAAAATGCGTTTTATTTCTAGGAGATACATTTTCAAATTAATTTTGAATTTTTTGGTGAAAAAAATTTTCTAGCTGAAAACATGTTGTTCCAGAATCAAACTGCGGAAAAATTGAGAGATGTTGGCATCTATGCTATTCCAACCCTGAAGGCAGAAATATTCAGTGGCACACCTAAGATTAAACTTCGGAGATGGCTAGCTTAATTTAGAGGTCTATATTTTCCTGATATAGCCCGAAATGCCAAACCAGGCCCCATTTTTTTTTTACATTTTATTAAAAGTGGACGAGACGTTTCGTTCTCAGACATACATTTTTGATATTTTGTCTTGATACAAAACGAAGACTGAGTGATTTAAAGGGGGAGCAATCAGCGAAACTTGGGGGAGGGTCTCTGGAAATTTTTGATGGGGAAAATTCTGAAGGCTTAAACCTCTTTGATAAATTCAAAGAAAATAATGTTTTAAGTTGTAAATATTAAAATACTGTTCTTTCAAATCTCATAAAAATATATTAATAAGAAAGAAAATGTTAAAAGAATACTATTTTTTAAAATATTCATTTTGCAGATTCTATTAAAAATAATAAAAGTAAACTTTCATAATTTTAGAAAACATTAAATAGTTTACCCCCCCCCCCCCCGTGGGTGCGTCAATGAAAAGGTTCAGTAGTTCACTGTAAATCTTTTCCAAAAAAGAGTGTCGGAAGTTGATTCATAATAAAAGATTTCAAATTCTCAAATCCTGCTATCCATTGGGATTACTGATCGTTTGGATTGCGGTGGTTAAGTTCAATCCATTTTTCTTAAAATCTTTTAAACATAATAATGTCAAGATGATTTTGACGGTCCAAGATCCATAGCTAAAATTAACATTTCAGACAGGGGGTCTGTAGGCTAACTCACTTATATTTAAGGAAGTTGCGTTGAAGCATTGCCTGAGAATCACATAGTGTCATGACTCCCAAAAGTTCGAAAACCGCACAACCTGCCTGCTTCAACTCCCTGTCCCAGGTAACAACTTAGTAAATCTCATAGAGAATTGGTTTTTAGCTCACAGGCTATCATAGCCTGAGAGCTTATGTGCCCGTCCGTTCTGTATGTATGTTCGTATGTACGTAACGCGATAACTCATGATAAAAATATCGGATCCACTTGAAATTTTGTATATATGTATATCCTGATAAGGCGCTTCCCTGATTAGTTTTTGGAGTTCATTCGATATGTATAACAGGGGGAACGGGGGGCTCATGCCCCTCCCCTTAATTGATTTAATGGGTTTTTGACATAAATGGGATTTTCATGCAGAATTAAGTTTTCGTTCAAAATTTAGAATAGGATCATTCTGATGAGGCGATTCCGTGACTGTTATTAGGTGTTCATTGAATAAGTATAAATAGGGGGAACAGGGGTCCTATTGCCCCCCCCCGTTAGTTGATATAAATGGGATTTTCATGCAGAATTAAGTTTTCGTTCGATGAGGCGATTCCATGACAGTTATTAGGTGTTCATTGAATAAGTATAAATAGGGGGAACAGGGGTTCTAATGCCCCCCCCCCCGTTATTTGATATAAATGGGATTTTCATGCAGAATTAAGTTTTCGTTCAAAATTTAGATTAGGATCATTCTGATGAGGCGATTTTGTGACTGTTATTAGGTGTTCATTGAATAAGTATAAATAGGGGGAACAGGGGTTATAATGCCCCCCCCCGTTAGTTGATATAAATGGGATTTTCATGCAGAATTAAGTTTTCGTTCAAAATTTAGATTAGGATCATTCTGATGAGGCGATTCCGTGACTGTTATTAGGTGTTCATTGAATAAGTATAAATAGGGGAACATGGGTTCTAATGCCCCCCCCTTAATTTATATAAATGGGTTTTTCAAGCAAAATTTTCAGATTTCGTTCAAATCTCTGAATAGTTTTGGAAGTTTAATGGTTAAGTATAAAAGAGGGGGATAACTCTTTTTAAATTATATAAATGCTAAATGGGTTTTTATTAAGAATTATCTAATTTGCTCTGAATTTTGGATATAGATTTTTTATATGATAAAGCATGTCTTTGATAGTATAGGAGGTTCAATGATTAAGTATAAAAAAAGAGGAAAGGGGAGAGCTGTTTCCCCTTCTTAATTTTTTTTTCGAACGGAATTAACCCTTGAAAATATAAGGCTTTAATGTGCAATTAGTATTTGTAGCCTGTGAGCTCAATGCCATCAGTTTAACTGGGCAGTATTCTTTTTTATTTTATCCATAACTTGCCACCAGATGGCAGCAACAGACAATTCTTTTTGTTGTTTTACTAGAAAATACTCAGAACAATCAGTTACTCAATGACTCTGATAGCAGTTTGTAGCAAAGTGCTGCTGTGTAAAACTAATATATTTTTCAAAGTACGAAAAGAGTCAAGAATGTCAACCTTTTTCATTATCACCTTTTTCGAATATAATATGCAACACATTATTCTTCTGTCTTTTCATCTAATAAATATTTTTCTTCATTCTAAAAAGAATATATTCCATCTGAATACATAAAAATAAAAAGGTAAAGCTTTTTTATTATTGAGGAACTTTCAATTCATAGTTTCGCGTGTAATAATATTCCAAAAAATTCAAAGGAGTTTTGTGTTACTATCTTTAAGAAAAAAAAAACACCCATAAATGGTCTAAGTTTTTCATTTCACTTGATGATAAATCAGATGATAACTACAGATTCCAATGAACTATTGTCAATCAGGGTCATTTTGGCCCAAATTTGGGGCAACATTGCTCCTCCTTTACAAAACTTTGATCCATGGTGCCATGATGGAACTTTTGCGAAATATTTCCAATGGACTGCCAAACTCATACTAGTGTTGCTATTTATTTTTTGAGACTGAAACTTTAAGTGTTGTAGCAGATTTAATCTTTTTTTTTCTCTTGGGCCAAAGCTATCCTTATAGGTCAAAATTTCTCCTATTGACTGTACTGATTTTGTAGCATTAAACTCCATTTTTATGTGTTATGCAGTTTCATTAAGTAAGTGTTAATATTCACAATGAATAATATTTTTTGAACTGTCTGCCCCCCTGTCACCCTCACCAAACATGTTCAAGATAGATGAAAGTAAATTTTTTTTACATGAAAGCTACTGTTTATAAAGCATGGATTTTTAAGACAAAGCAGCTGCTTTCAATCGCTTTGCAGACTTTTTTTGTTTTGCATCCAGAGTTAAAATACAAGTGTACAACATTTCCTGGTTTCTTTTTGTAATCTGAGAAAAAAGCAATCATTTTCATTTTTAATAAGCTGATAGTGAATTAAGGGTGTTCTCAACTGATCCGCTCAACAAGCGAAAAACGTTTTGACACATTTACAAATTCATTTTTTAACAGAAAGATATAAAATTTTAATGCCTGACTATGGGAGCAATTTCGAATCGAACTTATTTTTATATTTTATGATAATTAAATTACTTTTCGAGTTATAATCTATTTCGATGACGTAATCACCCGTTTTTCTTCTTCTTTTCGACCGGTTTTTGTGCTTTCGTCGGGAAATATGCTCGAAAGTGTCAACTTTGAAGGCTTGTTATGAAAAATCTATTGTGTTTTTTAAAAAATAGAAGATTGAGTGCAATTAGACAGTTTCTGAATAACAACACTTGCTAGTTTCATGCATTTCCGAACAAAAATAAATTAATGCACGTGTCACAAAGTTGCCTTTTTTGATTTAAGAACACCTTTAAGGTGACTTGGAACTTGGATCAAATAACATAAAACGGTTACTCGTTTAAATTTCATAACTGAAATAAACAAAAAAGTTATTTTTTGATTATTATATATTGTTATTTTTCGATTTTTTACTGTATATTTTATAGTTAATAATGGTTAATATTGTTACGAATTTTGTAAATAGTTAGTGTTTGTACTGTAAAATAATGTAAATAATCTTATTAAGCTCCATTCCTTTACTAATATTAGTTTTTGTTACATTGTCTCTGTTATCAAGCAAACTTGTCTATTATTTTTCAGTGAATGTGTATGGCAGCTTGGCGAAATATTAGAGATATCGCCAAGTTGGCGTCACTTTTGACGACTAAATTTGGTCGCCAAATTTGGCGATATATCGGCAAGTTGGCGACAAACTTGGCGATTGTTGGCGATTGTTGGCGATGGTAACCCTTCCCTCTCTATGGTAAACACCCTTTAGATATGCTGATACATTGAATGTTATTCCGTGGTTTTCTGGAATATTCGAGAAGCCGGTGGAAATTGCCAGCTCATGCTGCGAGTCTATATAAAGACAGCAATACGAGCTGTTGTTGTTATTATTTATCAGTCAGTCATTGAGTGAACAACTAGGCGATTGTTAAGCAAGTTTGCTTGAGTTTTATCTACGTTGTTTTGAATGCTATTTAGTGTTGAGACGTTGTATAAAGAGTCTCTGGGACCTATATCTGTACTTGTACGATAGATTTGAACAGTTATTATTTGAATATCTAGTAATATTTGTGAGTTTCAAAGACTCTGTTGTTCTGAAGATCTGTAAATAAATTTTCTACTTTTCTAAGAGACAAGAGTTTGAAGTTGTCTAACCATAAGATCAAAAGAACCCTATACGCAACAATATTGTAACTATCTTTATTTAATTTTTTAGTCGAATCCCCTGTAAGTATGCGAGCAAGGAGCCCCCCCCCCCCCCCCCATAAGCATCAATGGCCTGGGCCCCTCAAATTTGTAAATCAGTCTTGGGTCGAATAACATAATCCAGATTTTCACTCTTTCATTCTCTTAATCTTTTGCGTTATTGCTTCTTCAATTTCTCATTACTATATAGTTCCTTGCAGGAGTCGAGAATGGGGGTAGCTTATACATTAGTACAAGAAAATTTTTAAAACTGATATTCTAAAATAAAAGAAAAAAGACGATGAAAATAAAAAGCTTTAAAATTACATACAAATTTCAATAAATATTTTAAAACTTCATTCTTTTACAGTTAAAAAAGTCATTAATCTTCATTCATTATTCAAATTATAACCAGAATTTTGAAGCATTGAAATCGCTTTATGTCACTGATGCATCAGTATGAATATTACTATTGTCTCATTCATCACCGTTAGAATATCCGGACGTCTTTTTTAGGTGCGTTCGTAATTATGTAAATACGTAGCACTCATGGTTGTCGTTCAATCTGTCTGTCTGTCTACATATAACAACCCAATAGTTTGGAGTTTGTTTAAAATATATAATTATTACATAGTTTTGCCGAGTCATTTCAGAATTTAGAAAATCGGATGCATAGTTAAATGACAGGGGCAATCAAAAGTATCCGATACATTACGGTCAATGGAGAAAAAAGTTTCAAATGCTTTTTAATGGTGTTACACTCTTTCAAACATAATAAAATTGATGTGTATCTATGAGGTTTATACTATCGTATACCTTCTGTACAATCAGTGGTGCAAAGAATATGTATTATTAAATTACAGTATTACACAAAAGTATTCCATTACAGATGAAGGGAGAACATTGTTAGGGGCGCGTTTTAATTGTATTAAACTATTTAACATTTTACAAAATTGATATACGTTGCGGCGGACTACTACAATTTATTTCCTCTATAATAGAAAGTAGAAAATGTTTATAAGAACACACAAAAGATTTCGACCACTCTGTTGCATCCGAAGTACTGTTTACTATAACAGCAAAACTGAATATTTTAAAAACATCTTTATAGTACGACCGTACCCTATTTATTATGCTCTACATCCAACTTATTTCAAAAAGAGCAGCGTCTATAATTTCACCACATTGTTGATGGAACATTTTTCTGAAAGATCAAACGATCATTCTTTTGGCAATTCGATCTGAAAATAGGATATTTGATTTTTATGAACAAGCAAGTCATTACAGAATGAGCGATACCCAATAAACCAGGTTTGGCAGCACGTCTAAATAGGACAGATCAATAATTTCGAAGGTCGCATTTTTACCTATTACTAATGTACAAAAAAATTTTTGTTCACTGAATTTTTTCATCCTCTATTTTTAACGCCAGCTTACATACAGGTTTCCAATTTTAGACGAATTTTCACTGAAATGTTGTATGCTCGGCTTACACACGTGTATAGACAGTACTACTTGATCGCCTTATAAATCTCTAATCTTTTGTAAAACATGCTGCTTATATCATTCAATCTACGAATGAATCTATCAATTCAATCCAAGTAACAAAACAGAAAAGACTTACACGTAATTCTGAAAATGAAAGATTTTAAAATTGAAAGATTCTTTCCTATGGCTAGAAATATGCAGCTTTAAATATAATCACGAAAGCAACCTTTAGAGAACATGGGATTCACTGCTGGTTAAGGACACTACGCTTGTCTCTTCTACACATCAGCTAAATAAACCAAGACTTCTGTTTAAAATGGAATCTGACCCACGACACACATCCATGCCTGACTGGGTTCGAACCCAGAAAGCTCTTATTCAGCAACCAAGCTCACCCATCACAAGACAAGCAAGGGGCTTGAATCTGAGAACAATACTTTGAACGATTTGTCATTTTATCACAGTAAACCAACAGGTGTCTATTTTTCATTGCGAAAAGAAGTTTTAAATATATTGCTTAAAACTTTTGACTCTGAATTAAACAAAAATAAAACAAGAAAAAGATCCCTCCCCCAAAAAAAGAGAAAGAAAACTGCAAGAAAATAACTTTTTCTTTCTCATACTTTACCTTTTCCACTAATTTTGATGGAAGGGGGGGGGGAATCGACTCAATGATCAACATTGTGTTGTTTGGACATATCAGACACCTGTGCTCTCACAATAACAATATCATTTCCATTACATTAATTGCGTTTTTGTGTAAGTAATTTATAACTCGAAATTAATATGATTTTTGATAGAAAGGAAAAAATAGAAATGTGTTTGTGTGTGTTAGGGTGTCGCGGGGATGTAGTCATCATGATTATGACTTCAGATCATTTTTTTTATCATCATAAATCTAGTAGATCAGAAAAAAAACTCGTTGTCAATTAAATTTTAAAAAACTGGAAAGCAACTTTAATATCGCGCTTCAATTTTTTATGCAAGCAGCAAACATAAGCATCAAGAATTTTATTCATTTGGCAAAAGTAGCTACAGGAAGAAGAACAAAAAATTTCGGGGAAAGATGGCAGATTTTGAATATCACTGTAAATTTTGTGTAGGGCAAATTTATAAAGAAGTGAGTTTGATATTGTAAAAAATAATAAAAATATAATGTAGAGTTTTTGTTTTCAGAGTTTTTCTTTCGCCTCATAATACGGTTTAAGTTACAAGAAGAAATTAGAGCTTCTGAACAGAGGTCAGATGGCCCTCTGCATGTCCTATATGCATATACTTTATACAAATCTGCTTCTCATGGAAACCTTTTCAGTTTAGAGCTCGATATAACCTTAACCCCCTCCGGTATCTGACCGTGTCCCTGTCACTCACATTATATATGAGCCTAAACAATCTTGGTTTTTCATATATTAATCGAAAACATCCTGAGTGAGTAAACTGATTGTTTAAGTTATGTTAAATACAGAGGTCTCCAAGAATGACTATAATTTGATCCTCCAACTATATAAATCAAGTTTTGATGACCATTAGGACAGCTATAGATTTTAATTTCATAATGCAAATATAATTATTTTGTGTACATAAGAAATCTTTATTTTTAATTACTTTCTAGATAATTTTCTTTATAGCTACTCATAATTTCTGAAAAATTCTAAATTATAACTTTTTGTATTCATGGTTGTTTTTTCTATTATGCTTATTTCTAAACTTGGTAGCAAATATAATCTATATATATATATATTACACTAACCTATGTGGCACAAAAATCACGATTATTTGTTAATTTTAAATGGCAATGTCTATAAGAAACACATTTTATGGGTTACTGTGTAAAAGTCATTTGATAAGATTTCGGCTGTGGTAAATTGGTTTTATTTATGTTTTGTTCCTTCGCTGCACTTATGTAGCTTCAAAATATCATTATTTTTATTTTTTCTGTTCTTTTTACTCAAAAATAAATAAATAAATAAATAAAATAAACAAATAAATAAAAAGTCATGAATTTTAAACTTTTCAGTTTCAAATTAAAGTTATATGTTATAAAATGAAATGAATGAAAGGATTATATTATTACATTTTAAATAATTAATGACATACGAAAAAATGCCATGGGTACAATATTTGGCGATTTGTTATCTGCGCCGGGATAGCATAAAAATACTGAATTCTTGATTTTTCAGCCCAGATGTCATATGCACCACATTGGTGCGTTAATTTTCTGACGCCAGTTTGGCGAAAACTTCGTTTTCAAATACCAGTAACATAAATATTTTTTAGCTAATTTCTATTATTTAAAAAAGAAAATAATAATTTAAAAAAAAAGTTTAGTTAATAATTATAGAATAAACGATTTATATCATTTTAAAAAAGAAAATAAAAGTAAACAAACAGTTTATCAATAAATAAATAACAACAGCCGGGTTACAATGCATACATACGTTTACATACAAAGGATACCAAACTAGTTGCTTAAGGCGGCTAGTTAATATGAAAATAAATATTTTTTTTGAAGGGAAAAGAAACACAAGTTGGTACAGAATAAGCATAAATAGAATAACTATTATGTAGAAAAATCTCAAGTATTATGGAAACGACAACCCACAGGGAGGAAGAGTGATAAGAGGAAGCAACCCCTAATGCGACAGTGCATTGATTTGTAGGAATTGCTCCCTTCCATCGGATCGTTTTGTTTAGAAACAAGTAAGAAAAATCATGCGTTAAGGCGTAACGCTAGGCACAGAAAAAGACCCGGACGATAATGTAAAGACTATGGGGGCGTTCTTTTCAAATATTTCACCCAAATTTCAAAGTTTATACATGTTTTTTTTTTTTTTTTTTTTTTTTTTTTTTTTTTTTTTTTTTTTTGCACAAGATAGCTGAGGACGATCCACAACCGGCCTAGTTTTTATTTTTTCAGTTTTGGTTTCTGATTTAAAAAAAAAATTACTTTAACTTTCGCAACCAGTTTAAACGATTCTGAAATTGAAACTATCGTAATATAAAAAAATATAAAAAAAATCAAAAAAGTAAAAACTAGGCCGGTTTTAGGTCGTCCTCAGCTATCTTGTAAAAAAAAAAAAAAAAAAAAAAAAAAAATCATGTAAAAATCTTAAAATTTGAGAGAGATATTTGAAAAGAACGCTCCCATAGACTTTACATTATCATCCGGGTCTTTTTCTGTGCCTAGTGTAAGGAAATAAGGTTGTTTTCAACTGCTTTGCTCAACAAGCGCAAAATGTTTTGACACATTTACAAATTCATTCTTCAACAGAAAGATATGAAATTGGAAAGCCTGAATTTGGAACCGATTTGGAATCTAGCTTAGTTTTCCATTTTAAGATAATTCAATTACCTATCGAGTTTTAAGCGATTTTGATCACGTGATCATGCGCTTTTCTCTTTTTGTAAGACCGTTTTTTCTACTTTCATAGGGAAATGCTGTTAAAATCGTTAATTTTGACGGCTTGTTCTGAAAACCTAATGTGTTTACAAAAAACAGAAAAGTGAGTGCGAATAGATAGTTTCTGAACAACAAGTTCTTCTAGTTTCTTGCATTTCCGAACAAAAATAAATTAAAACTTGTGTCGCAAAGTTGTCCTTTTTGACTTAAGAACACCCTTAAGCATAGATTATGAAGCATTTTTCAACACTTCATGAAATTTTTAACAAAACTTCGTTATTTAAAGAAATAAGGGTTTATAGCCAAATATGTATTCCAGTACTTTTGAACAACCTTGTATTTGATCTGTTTATTGATATACGTACTGTATAGTGGGAAAATTTAATTTAGCAAGAAAATGTCTAATAGCTTGAAATTTCTTTTTCAGCATTTTATACTAATAGATAGAAACGTACTTGAATACTTTTGTTCAGCCCTGTAGTTTACCTTGTACCTTTAATACATGTCAGCATTAAGCTAAAATTTATTTTAAATTAAAAAACTCTTAAAACAACTGAAATCACTTTCCCATAAATTATCATTCATAGACGTCTATGAACCCAATTCTTTGTGTGGCCCTGTATATCACTTTATCTATATTCTGCAAGCATTTCTTAGTAAACTGAATGCAGTTCAACGTAAAAATGCATAACTTATTTAAGAACCCCCTTTAAGTAATTTATGCTCATATTCATTAACGTTGGCGAACCGTTTTTGATAGCCCTGTATACCAACTATAGCATTTATACACATCATGTAATGTGGATAGATTTAGTGAAACTTAATCGCGCATATCATAATTAAAATGCAGTTCATACATCCATCGCCATCATCGGATACATATACCGTACTTCAGAAAGAATATACTATTTGAAATCTTTTGTGTGTCCCTGTAAATGCTATTTATTTCATATTATGAAAGATAATGTCGTATAATTCGTATTATTTATATTAAGCCTCAGTGGCATATATCAATTTTATTCTACATGAAACAGTTTAATATAGTGAAAATATGTCGCACACCAATCCCCAATTTACCGTTATGTAACGGAATTCTTTTGTGTGGCCCTTTAAATCAATAATAGCTTTATTTTCTCCGCATATTTTATAGAATGCATATTTTAGTACACATCGTAGATGCATGTAACTTTTAATATGTTTGACAGGGCTTAACATATTTAAAAATCCTTTGAAACGATTTTCCCCCATAAGCCATAATGTAATGGAAAACTTTTGACTCTAACTGTAACAATAATAATCATGGTAGAAACTTCATTTTCAATAAGATTCGTACTAGGGTAAATTTCAATAACGTCAAAAAATTTCAGAGCAACCCGAATGTATTTACAGGAGTTAGAGCGCGGACAGACAGACAAACAAACCGAATGCATAAACACTTTTCAACTTTGTTGGAAAGTGCTAAAAAAGGAATTCCCGAACTATTTGTAAGACGATCCACTACTTCACAGCTTTCAAACCTCTCAGAGAGGGGTATTCCCTGTGGTTTCGTTCAAAATCTTCTAGCTACGTTTCCAGGAAATGTGTTTCACATGATAAAGGAAGAAAAAAGCACGAGCAAGTTCAGATTTGGAACAGCATAAAATTCCAGTATTTCTTCTCTCTGAAGCCAGGCCCCCTGGCAGGTCTTCTATCCCCCTCTCACCGTACCTGGTTATGTCGTGTTTGTATGTGTAATCAGAAATAGAATAAGTTATGCGTGGATAAATGTATGCAAGTCATTTCGCTGTCTATATATTCATTGGAGTCTTCAACGCTATGCTACCATATTATCTGACTTAAATAACAATGCATCTTCTACACGAATTTAGGATAATCCTTGATTAATCCGTCGAACAAAATACCGCCAAACTAACCTCCCCCCGCATTAGCTGGCATACTGGAAAAATCGAGGTACACAGGCATGTCATAAAAAATTATGTTTCGCTATTGGAAGGTGGGCTGTTGATTTATTTTGGTTTTACGAATAACATTTTTCATTGAAAAAGAAAATACATCAATAATTATAGCTCTCGATGTCTCTATATTTATTAATTTTTATTTACGTAAATATTAGATTATTTTATCTTATTATTAAGCAAAATTTTCATGTATGACGTTTCTACTAAGTATATTAAATTATCATGTAAAAGATTTTTTTAAATAGAGTAAGCACACATTTCTCTCTTTACATATTTCAATAATTATTATATTTATTCCTATTATATGTGTAATAAGAAAAAATATAATTATATAGAAATTATATTCGTGTAATAATTTATGAGATAATCTATTTCAGCATTGTAAATATCGGATGGGTGTTGAGGAGAAAGCTTTGTGTTAAATGGTATGAGACATATGAAACATGTTTCTATTCTCTTGAATATCTAAAAAGCATAAAAAATATCTAGAAAATTGGAGACCAATATTAAACAAAATATCTATATCGCACCCCTCTTCTCCAACAGAAATTGCTGCAACTGAAAACACCTAATGAACCCCACTTCTCTCTGTTTCTGAAAATCCTCGCTTTTTCCGGAGTGCCAGGTAAGACCAGAGGCCCATATTCAAAAATCTAGTCTCCCTCGAATGTTGCAACATGCTGGCTAATGCGGGGGTATACAGTATAAGAATAAACGCCAATAATAAAGGATCGTAAATCTCACATTTACTGACAAGTTAAAACACATTGTCTTTTACATCATCGAGTGATTTTTAATTTGTCAATTAATAGTCAGATTTGAGTTTGGTTTATTAATTTGTTTGCTATTTCATTATTTAAAATAAAAATCATTTTAATTTGTATAATTTGGCGAATAGTTTGGCGATTTGCAAAATTTGGCAAAATGTGTTGACAGGATATTCAAGTAGTACCGAATTTTGTCGTAGAAAAAGCTGACAAATAAAAATTTTCCTGTCTTTTGCCTTTTTTTTCTTTTTTAAGCATTTTTCATAAATAGATTATTTAAAATAACTCATTTATTATAACAAGATAATACACTGCAATGGTTATATATATTGCTTAAAAAACTGAATTATTAAAAAATATTTTATGAAAGTCATCGCTTATTTTATTCAGGCCAAAACTATTTTCACTTGTTTTTCTTAGACCAACAAAGCATTGTAACTCAACAAAAATCCTTGACTATTGATAGACTTCAAGATAAAATTCAACAATATAAACAAATAGTCTAAGAACAAACAACCTTTGATGCCGTGTTTAAAAAAAATTATTATTATCTTTTAAATAGTTATTACTTTATACATTAAAATGTGAAATTTATTTATTTGAAGGCTTTAACAATCTAAATTTGTTCCATATATGAATTTTTTTAATGCAAACAAAAAATAAACATATGACGTGTAATCCAAAAAGCCTCTCATCTGCACAATTCTTGGAACAAAGTTTTATGGATTAGAGGACTTCTGCCGTATAACTAATTTTAGAAATCATCAGAAATTGGTGCAACAGCTGTTGCCCTCCCATGCAAATATGCATGAATGCAAAATTTATTACGACTATATATATTAAATTCAGTGATACAAAAATAATACGACTCCATCTTAAATACGATGCAACCACCATGGCAACTTAGAATCATGAACCATCATTGGATATCATTGAATTAAAGATGTACGAAAGAATTAAATAGAACGAAGAAAACTTTTATGAATATATTTTTAAATTTTGACATGATTCTCTTAAAATTTGAAATGAATAAACAAAATTCTGCTATGATTATATATGTTAAGTTTCAAAACTTTCAGCTGGATAATTCCAGCGCTAATATGTGTGGAGAGACGGACAGATCAGATGATGACTATGGGTGTTGTGTATTTATAGAATAACGAAATTTCATCATAGAACACTATGTAATGGAATAGTTTTTGAGTGTATATTTAAATGAATCATAAAGGGCTACATGTGTTATTTTTTATACAGAACATGCCATAGTTAACCTCAATAACATATTTCAGCAGTGTTCCAACACAACTGTGATAAAAACATTCCCGAACATTTCCTTGACCTTTCTTTATAAATATTGGACTAAATATTTTTGTAAAATCCTCTAATGGACAAATTTAATCTAGACAAATGCTAATAAAAGTATGTGCTGCTTTTTAACTTTTCTATCGTTATATGTAACCGAAAATTTTATATAAAATTTTAGATTGGATGAGTAATTAATTCAAAATTTCTTCATTTTTGGCAATTAAGATAGTACCTCAAAAATTCCCTGATCGCTTTAAATATTTAAAAAGTTCCCAGCCTAAATTTTTAATTTCCCTAATATTTTTCTGTTTATCAGGTTTTTCCTGACCCGCAGATATCCTGATTAGTTAAAGAGCAACTCAACTTTATTTATGTAAAGTTAGGCCAGCCAGACCAATCAAAACCATAAGTACTTTCAAGTATGTTGGAAAGTGTCAAAGTGAGTCATTTGACAATTTATGTCAATAGGTTGAAACATACTCGAATATTTTTGTACATACCTGTATTTTATCTGCTATATATACATGCCCCTATTTAGGTAACATTTAATTATGACTGAAACACAAATTATAGAGGTAAATTTTTAATTCCTAGTGAAATAAAAAAAGCAAAAGTAACTATAATATATCTTTACCATAAAAGTTTATCGTAACGTGGTGAATAAGTGATGAGTTATTCGCTTATTATCAAAAACACAATACGCCATGGAAGACTTTTTGAAGATTTAGAAAAAAAGGTGAACATTTTTATTTCAATACTATATGTTAAAACACAACAGATGCTATAATAGAAAATGCATCGACAGATACAGGGTTCATACTCAATTTTGAGAATAAAAATATAAGAGATTTTCAGCAGGTGTCTATTTGGTATGAGATAAATGATGTCTTTTTAGATTACTCCTATGAGAAAATCCTTTGGAGCATACTTCGCAAGCAAATGGTTTTTCACCAGTATGCGTCAAGAGATGTCTTAAATGCCATTCCTGAGAAAATCCTTTGGAACATATTTCACAAACAAAGGGTTTTTCTCCTGTATGCGTCAAATGATAGATTTTTATATCTTTCATCCGAGAAAATATTCTGGAACATACTTCACAAACAAAGAGTTATTCACCTTTATGAGTCAAAAGATGCTTTCTTAGATTACTATTAACAGAAAATCTCTTGGAACAGACGTCACAAATGAAACGTTTCTCCACATTGTGAGTCAAGAGATGGGTTCTTAGACTACTATTCGTAGAAAATCCTTTGGAACATGCTTCGCAAATGAAAGGTTTTTCACCTGTATGATTCAAGAGATGTCTTCTTAGATTATTATTATCAGAAAATCCTTTGGAGCATACTTCACAAATGAAAGGTTTTTCACCAGTATGTGTCAAGAGATGCTTTCTTAGATGACTATTCGTAGAAAATCCTTTGGAACATGCTTCGCAAACGAAAGGTTTTTCACCTGTATGATTCAAGAGATGTCTTCTTAGATTACTATTATCAGAAAATCCTTTGGAGCATACTTCACAAATGAAAGGTTTTTCACCAGTATGTGTGAAGAGATGCTTTCTTAGATGACTATTTGTAGAAAATCCTTTGGAACATATTTCACAAACAAAAGTTTTTTCTACTGTATGCGTCAAGAGATGGGTTCTTAGAGTACTCCTATCAGAAAATGCTTTGGAACATACTTCACAAGCAAAGGGCTTTTCCCCCGTATGCGTCAAAAGATGGATTTTTAGATTCTTCTTCTGGGGAAATCTTTTGGAACATATTTCACAAACAATGGGTTTTTCACCTGTATGCGTCAAAAGATGAATTTTTAGATTCTTCTTCTGGGGAAATCTTTTGAAACATACTTCACAAACAAAGGGTTTTTCACCTTTATGAGTGAAGAGATGGTATCTTAGAGTACTCCTATCAGAAAATCCTTTGGAACATACTTCACAAATGAAAGGTTTCTCCCCAGTGTGAGTCAAGAGATGGGTTCTTAGATTACTTTTATCGGAAAATCCTTTGCAACATGCTCCACAAACGAAAGGTTTTACACCGGTATGCATCAAAAGATGCTTTCTTAAAGCACTGTTATCACGAAATTCCTTCGAACACATTTCACATACAAATGGATTATCTCCCGCATGAATTTTTAGATGTCTTTTTAGACTACTATTCTTAGAAAATGTTTTTGAACATACTTCACAAATAAAAACTTTTTCTCCTGTATCAGTGGAGGAATGTTTTTCTTTATTCCTTTTTAGAGGAACAAAGTGCTGTTCGCTAGAGTAAGAATTTTCTTCTACAATTGATGACATTATTGCGAGTTGAAGAGTTTTCTTTCGGATGATAACAGAAACACTTCTTCAAAGAATCAGTATTTATCGGATTGTTGCCCTTTTCATCCTAGGAAATGACTTATTGAACTTCAGCGAGAAAGTTTTATATACCTTTGAATCTGAAAAGAGAGAAAAAAGAAATAAACAAGACATTTTTATATAAACTGTACTAAATTTTAGCCCTGAATTAAGTAGCCAATTTTACAAGCTTCATTTCCTTAAACAGCATAAAATTCATTCATTAAAATTTCCCATTGTGTAGTTTTAGACATCTGACTTGACTTAAGTGTAGATACACATGTGTGTCTATAAGTTAAAATGAAGAGTCTGTTCCACCTACATCTTTCTCCAAAGCTTATGGAATAGAGGAATGTACATACTCAACATTATCGGTTTGTTTGTCTGTCTGTCCTTAACAATCTACTTCTTTATCTAAAGTTTATGAGGTAGGGGGCTGTACATACACAATGTTTTCACTTTAAGGGGGGGAGAAGGGGCTGGCAGTAAACATTGTCATATATCTTCAGGGGGAGGTTGGGATTCTTCTTTTGATATCGGTATCATTTTTTATCTAATTAATTTTGTGATGTGACACGCGAAAACTCTTAAAAATTGAGGATCTGAGAATGAAATTTTCAAAAGTGTTTTTGAAGTAACAATTACTGAACTATTGAACAAATTCTTGCAAAATTTAGAAATTTTTGAACGTTGTGAATGCATGCATTTATTACCATTTGGAATTGCTAGAAAACATTGCCAGCCAGCAAAATGAAACATACAGTTAAAAATTGTTTGTACAAATTTTATGGAACTAAAAAAATAGTCGATTCCTGTTACTTCAATGTATTGTATTTCACAACATTGTTTCTATAAAAGTAAGAAATAAATACGAGGAAAGAAAATTTAATATAGAGTAGAAATTACATCAAAGTTATTTGAAAAGTTAAAATATATAACTAGCCGGTAAAAAAGTTTTAAGCATATCACTGTATTCTGCAGCTTTTGAAGATTACTTAAAAAATGACTCACAAGTGGCAAAAAAGAATAATGCATTTCCCCAACCTTAGGTATATACACTTTTGACAGTAGGTTCTACTCATTTTGTCCAATCAGAATATCGTGTTATGTATCATTTTCACTGTACTCTTCATTTGTACAATACATGAAATTTATGCCAGGAATATCTTTATTTGCAAAATCATAAAGCTGTCAGTGAATGAAAAACGTAAAATATATAACTGATTGAAGTTAAAATAAAATTAATTCAAAGTTAAATTATACAACTAGCCAGTAAAAAAGTTTTAAGCATATCACTATATTCTGCAGTTTTTGAAGATTACTTAAAAAATGACTCAAAAGTGGCAAAAAAGAATGTATTTTTCCAACCTTAGGTATATACACTTTTGACAGCAGGTTCTACCCATTTTGTCCTTTCAGAATATCGTGTTATGTATCATTTTTACTGTACTCTTCATTTGTACAATACATGAAATTTATGCCAGGAATATCTTTATTTGCAAAATCATAAAGCTGTCAGTGAGTGATTATGTGGTTCATATAGGGTAGTGTGGTCCTTAAAAAATGAACTTTTGAAATTTGTATGGGACACCCCTTTATTTTGTTCTATGTATAAAAAAAGACCTCCATAAAAATTTCAGAATTTTAAAATAAATTTTAAGGATCGCTACCAAGGTTTGAATATTGGAAAAATTAGAAAATTTGACATCTTTGTAGTCTAATTTTTAAGTTATTAATACATATCCATAGTCATCACGAAATTGAGTCCTAGTATGATATTAGGCTATAAACACTGTCTAATACTTCAATTTTTTTTCAAAATTTATGATGAGTTTTTAATATTTACAGCGATTTTTAAATGTATTTAAGTTTTTGGGTGTTTTTTAATGGGCCAGAGTAGTGCCGACGAGTCAGCTAATTTAACATAAAATAGTTCTTAAATCAATTTAAAAATCAATAAAAATAAGAAAAGATTAATAATTCAGTTTTAGTTTTAATAAATTATTATGTAATAAAAATTGTTTCATAAGTACTAAATAAATATTTATTAAAATTATTGACTTTTGTGTGTGCGACATTTTTTTCGCCAGTTTTCTTGTGTATTAGTATTCTATAATCCACTACTCTTAGTGTAACCCTTGGATGCTACGGCAACCGCTGTAATTCGGTTAATGAGTAGACAAAAAAGTAATGTTTTTGTATAATTCTATGCGAAATGTAGATAATATTCTTTTGTATCGTTTCCCTCCTCTTTCTCAGTGTGTTGCTAGCTAGTAGTAGACGCAGAGTGTTACTCTGCAACTTGAACAATTTTTTATCTGGAGAAAAATGAAAAATTTTACATATTTGAATTAAATCCATTCAGTTTTCTTTTTTGTCCCTAAGTAAATGTAGTCTAAATAAGGTGATTATTAATCTAGAATAGTACCTATTCTATGAATACATTTTTTTTATTGTATGTTTGATAAACCTTGAGTTTATATAAAAATATTTTTATTAGGTTAATGAAACAGAATGGCAGCTAACACTAAATTATGTATCGTAACAAGAAAAAAATCTACAGATATCTGGATTGTTTGTCAAATTTCATCATCTTTAAGTTAAACAAAACTGCCAAGTAAAAGAGACGTGCTAAGTCTTTTTTTCTATTACAAAAAGGAAGTTAAGTTAAATATTAGAAATTCAGCGTACTTTGCTGCAAGTGACGTTATTATAGTTTGGGAAAAGCTAACATTCCTACTAGATTGAAAAAAAAATGTAGTTATAAAATTGAAAGATTATTTAAAGAATTGCAAAAGCTTAAAAAGAACAAAGAAACCAAATCAAAACGCTCAGAAAGTTTGAGAAAAAAAAGAAGAGGATTGGAAGATGACTTTGGAAGATCTTTTTGATAATGCGCACACGAATGCCCTTAATATGATAAAAATCGAAAAGGATAAGGAATTTAATTGATCATGACATATTTCAGATTTCAGTAACTGATAATTTTATCAATAAAAACAACAGAAAATGCATCAGAAATCACAGAATTCGCACAAAATCATTTAATGATTTTCAACCAAGGGACAATTACAAAGAACTGTTAGAGTTTGTCATTATTTTTCTAGGAGGAGTACTCGAAAGAGGTGTTCACTCACTTTAGAGACTTTGATGGCTTGCATCGAGCATGATGGATGGTAAACGCCAGTCGCGCAGCCAAGGGGGTGGTTTTAAAGTTAAAACCCCTCCCAGAGCTGAGAAACATGGCTATAATTGCTGCTTATATGAATGAAATCCAAACTTAACATTTAAATGTTTTGGCGCATTTCGGAATCAACCACTTTATTGAATCAGATTTCATTTAATAAAGTGATTCAATGAAATGGCGAAAATTCTACTTAAAATTGTGAAAGTGCATATTACATGAATCAGTTAAGTAAAAATTGGTTATTTGAATTAAATTACTTTTCTTAGATGCTTCATGCTAAATAAAAGAATAATGATTTCCGGCCACACAGACGCTGTTTGAGTTTAAGTGTTATACAGTAAATATTCTAATTAGTACTGGTTTTATTAACCGGCAATCACCTTTATCAGAAACTCAACCCCCCCCCCCCCGCTCCAGAACCAAATTCTGGCTGCGCCACTGGCAAACGCCATATACTCGCTCAACATTTATTTATTTAGAGATCAGTTCAAACTCTCTAAACACGAATATTCTAGAGTTTGTCATATTTGCTCGTTTGAGGTAAAAATCTACATCCGCAGTTGGTATTAGGCACCATCTGCTTGTTCAGTGCCTAGAAATGATTTGTTGCTCCTTAAAAAATTGAAAGAACATGGAAATGTAAGTAAAAACATTTCTTTGTGTGCTACAAAAAACTACTAGGACATTTATGGTACTTGTCAGAAGAACTAGTTGCTTTTGTAATTTTCGATGACAATGTTTCATTTAAAATTAAAAGAAAAATGGTGCGTGCTTTGAAAAATATGAAAAATGAAAAACCATTGAAACGTGCATGGGTTGATCCTGGAGACATCCACAAAAAGCACTTACAAGATTTTGTAACAAGTAACACTCTGGGGTTTTCTAAAATTATGGAATTATCTTCAGACTTTTCTGAAACACATGTGACCACCTTAGGACCTACAGAGAAATCACCTTATTTACACTACATTTACTTGGGGACAAAAAAAAATGTAAACTGAATGGATTTAATTCAAATATTTTAAAAATTTGATTTTTCTTCAGATAAAAAATCGTTCAAGCTGCAGAGTAACACTCTGCGTCTACTCAATTCACTAGCTAGCAACACACTGAGAAAGAGAAGGGAAACGATAAGAAAGAATATTGTCAACATTTCGCATAGAATTATACAAAAACATTACTTTTTTGTCTACTCATTAACTGAGTTGCAGCTGTTGCTGTTGCATCGAAGTGTTGCACTAAAAGTAGTGGATTATAGATTACTAATACACAAGAAAACTTTGGCGAAAAAAAATGTCGCACACACAAAAATCGATAATTTTTATTAATTTTCATTTAGTGCTTATGAAACAAATTTTATTACATAATCATTTATTAAAATTAAAGCTGAATTATTGTTATTTTCGTATTTTTATTGATTTTTAAATTGATTTAATCGCTATTTTTTGTTAAATTAGCTGACCCGTCGGCACTACTCTGGTCCATAAAAAACGCACAAAAACTTGAAAACATTTAAAAATCACTGAAAATATTAAAAACTCATCATGAATTTTGGAAAAAAAATAAAGTATTCGACAGTGTATACAGCCTAATGTCTTACTATGACTCATATTCATGAGAACTATCAATATGTATTAATAACTTAAAAATTAGACTAAAAATATATCGAATTTTCAAATTTTTCAAATGTTTAAACCTTGGGAGCGACCCTTAAAATTTGTTTTAAAATTCTGAAATTTTTGTGGAGGTTTTTTTTATACATAGAAAAAAATAAAGGGGTGCCCCATACAAATTTTAAAAGTTCATTTTTTAAGGATCTAATATAGGGTCTTCGTAACTCACTTTTATACAAAGTCTTTTGACAATTCCTCCTAGACCACCACAGGAACTTTTTGCACATGACTTGGCCAAAAAAAAAGACCACTGGGCATCAATACCAAGGTCAGTTTTGTGCATAGGGGAGAGGGGGGTTAGTGTGGACAAGGGGTTAGTGTAGACATTCAAAATAACAATTTAAATAATGTAGAGAAAATTACTAAAAAATTTACACAAACTGATAACAATGTACTCCATACTAATCAAAAGTTTAGTTGCAATGGGTTAAAAAGTTTTTGAATAGTTGCAAGAAGTTTAATTTCATGCATGAAAAGTAAAAATAAGATTTCTTTTTCATTTTTGCAGCACAAAGAATTTAAATTTTAAATGCAATAAACAAGTTGCTATAAGACAAGTGTGATTTGTCTTCTTTATTTCTATAACCTTCATTAAGATATTAAAATTGGTTAAATGAGTATAATTGAAGAATAACTTCAGAATGTTAGCATGGGGTTAGTGTAGACACACTACTAGGGATTAATGTAGACAGTTTATTATGCTTCATAATTTGTATTTTAAGTACTAAATTTATTATAATGTAAAGATTTACAGAAAGTATATTAACTTACAAATGTAATTACTATATTAAACATCAAATAAGATTATTTTCCATATAAATAAGAATATCTATTCGAATTTTCATCACATCATTTCAAGCAGAAATTTAAAATTTTTTCTTTTGCTATTTTTTTTTTTTTTTTTTTTTTGTTTAAATTCACCAATTTTGCATTTTTAGAGGATTAATTTAGCCTTAATTTTAAATTAATTCAATATAATAGATTATACATTTTTTTCTATGTTGGTTAGAAGCATGAGAAATATTAACTGTTACATTATTATAAATGAATCCCATCGTCACCAACTCTTAGATGTTGCAATATTGTATATTTGTAGGCAGAGTTGAAAGTGTAAATGGTTTTAGTGTCTATGGTGTTGTATTTCTGCAGAAAAAGTATCCAGCACATCATTTTACTTTTCTTCATATGAAAAAGAATTCCCAAATTAAAAATGGGGAAAATTTGAAAAAAATCACACAATTTGTGATTGTTGGTGTTAATTCTTTCTCCATAAACCCTTTAGACTGTAGTTTAAACTTAGAAGTTTAAATAATAGCAATAGTTGTTAAGGAATATTTGTGAAAAATTACCTGTCCACACTAACCCCTACAAGAGGTTGTGTGGACACATGGATCAATGTTAAAAGCTGCCAATTTTCTTATTGTTTAAATGTATTTATCATCATCTTTCCTGTATATTAATAAACAGAAAATATCATCCTTCAATTTGAGTGGGTTGCGAAAATTTAAAAATGCTCTCAGAATTTTATAAAATTAAATTAAATTTTTATGTCCACACTGACCCCCCTCTCCCCTATATATTTTTAAGAAGTTCTTTCTATTTTTATATTGGACAGCACATCCATCCGAAAAATAAAACATTCCAAACTTTCCAACAAAGTTGAAAAGTGCTTATGCATTCGGTTTGTCTGTCCGTCTGTCCGCGCTCTAACTCCCGTAAATATACTCGGATTGCTATGAAATTTTTATACGTTATTGAGATTTACCCTAGCACGAATCCTATTGAAAATGACGTATCTACCATGATTAGTTTATCTACAGAGAGAATCAAAAGTTCCCCATTACATTACGTCCTATGGAGAAAAATCGTTAATATACTCGGATATCCATGAAATTTTAGGACGTTATTGACGTTTATTCTACCACAAGTCCTATCGAAAATGAAGTTTCTACCATGATTAGTTTATCTACAGGACGAATCAAAAGTTTCCTATTACATTACGGTCTATGGGGAAAAATCGTTTCAAAGGAATTTTAAAGATATTATACCCTGTCAAACATATTAAAATATGCATTCTATAAAATACAAGGTGAAAATGTAGCTATTATTCATTTACAGGGCCACACAAAAGAATTCCATTAAATAATGGTAAAAAGGGGAATTGTGTGTGACATATTTTAAATATATTAAGCTTTTTCATGTATAATAAAATTGATACATGTCGCTGAAGCTTAATATAAATTATACGCTACTGTCTTGCATAATATGAAGTACGTAACATTTACAGGGCCATACAAAAGATTTCAAATAGTATATTCTTTCCGAAGTACCGTATATGTATCTGATGATGGCTGATGGAGGGATGAAATGCATTTTAAATATGATATTCGCGTTTATATTTCGCTAAATATATGCACATTATATGGTGTGTATAAATGTTATAGTTGATATACAGGGCTACCAAAAGAGCTCGCCAACGTTACTGAATATGAGCGTAAATTATTTAAATGTGGTTCTTAAATAAGCTATGCATTTTTACGCGGAGCTGCATTCAATTTACTGAGAAATGTTTGCAGAATATAGATAAAGGGATATACAGGGCCATGCAAAGAATTCGGTACATGGGCGCCTATGAATGATGATTTATGAGAATGTGATTTCAGTTGTTTTAAACGTGTTTTAATTTACAGTAAATTTTAGCCTAATGCTGACGTGTAATAAAGGTACAATGTAAACTACAGAGCTGAACAAAAGTATTCAAGTATGTTTCCATCTAATAGTATGAATTGCTGAAAAAGAGATTTCAAGCTACTGGGTATTTTGTTGCTAAGCTAAATTTTCCCATTATATGAACTGACATATGAAACACAGGGCTGTTCTAATGTACTGGAATACATATTTGGGTATATTTGACTATACACTATTATTTACCTAAGTAACAAAGCTTTGTTACAGATTTCATTAAGTGTTGGAAAGTGCTTCGTAATCTATCTTAATGCATGATTTTTCTTACTTGTTTAATGCTGCAATAAGATGGGTTTGGAACAAATTAAAGGCCACAGTGGTGCTTCAAAAATTCTGAAATGAATACATAATTGAGATGCTCAAAAATGTTGCTATATGTCTAATAATATACTATAAAAAGAATGAATAGTCGGCTGGGTTCAATGATAGGACTGCACTCATCTTGTGTGACTAGAGGATAATTTTCTGAAAAATCAAGAAAATAAAAACTGAAAAATCTCAATAAAATGCCACTATCTTTTTTAACTTAATTTTTTTATGATGTTTTAAGATTTTATAGTTTTAGTGTTTCACATTAGTTTCAACTTACATTATTTCGAGTGAATATCTAAGAGTAGAAATATAGAACTCCTTATTTCCAAGTATAAGGAACCAGATACAAAAGGCTCCCTCAAATCCACAATCCTAAAATCCACAACTTTCTAAAATCCGCACATAATTTACAGATGTAAACAATGAAGATTTCAGTTCAGATATACGGGCTAAATTTGGCTTTTTAGCTTTATATCAATTCCATATGTATATTAATTTGTATACTTTTTTAAATATTACTAAATTTATGTTTTTTCATGAAGGAAGGATAAATTTATTTCTGAAAATTTTGAAGATATCCCTGATATCACTAATAATCACAATCTTTTTACCAAATATATTTATATATAAAGCTTTTTTTGGTTATTAAATCTGGCTAAATCTAAAATAAAACTTCCTTATTTTAATATTTTGATGTGAATTACTAATGTATTTTAACGAGGCAAGTTGTACTGAATAATTTAGGAAAAATACATTTCATCTTCATAATGACTAATTAATCATACATTATTGATAATTAACTTCACCTTCACCTTTTAATATTTTAATCATATTAAAAATCAGCTAAATTTTTATTATTTTAATATTCTATTATACTATTGTAAGCTCTCATTATAGTTTCGATTGCATCATTAATTACATTCAAATGACTGCTTAAAAAAATGTAAACAAAGCAATGACCACAAATCTGCAAAATGTAAAATCTGCAAAACCTCTTTTACCAAGCTGTGTGGATTTGAGGGAGTCTACTGTACTTGAAAAGTTTCAATTAACATTTTTCACTAAAAAATAATAGCTCAAAATCTCATCATTTTTCCACCTTGAAATTTTGCACATTTTTAGCCAAAAAGTCAAAGATTGATAATTTTATTTTTGAAAAAAATTATAAATTGCATTTATAGAAAATTTAAATTCAAAAATTTTGAAAGTTAGTTAAAAAAAATTATTTTACTCAAAATAGTTGGTGTTGCATAGTACATATTACAGCCCATTAAAATGAGCTTTCAAATAGGATATAACTCAACTCTCTGGCCCAATTTGTTAAAGAATTGTAGAGGATTTTGTGATTGAGAATTTCATTAAATTTGGCCATATTTAAAATTCTGTTAATTTAAAAATTAGATTTTTCATTAATTCCATGGCTACAAGGTATAGATCAAAAATTATTGTCTGAGTTAAACAAAGGCTAATACACAGTGCAGTATTACTTTCTGGGCACAAGCAGCTACGAAACGATATTAAAAGTCAAACAAAATTCTTTTGTCAAGCAAATCTAAAAAAAAAAGTTGGATTTTGATTCTGTTTGTACCAGAAGGTACATATGAAGGTAACCTACAGAATGCACCTACTATGAAGAAATAGTTCCAAATAGTTTTGAAATTATATTTAAAAAACTAATAAAAAAGCAAATTTATTTGCTTATATCACAGAAATTCAGTATGCATGATTGGATGTTTTTGTAAACAACTGAACTGGAATACATGGAGTATATACAAAACATTTAGGCACAGTGAAAATTGTGGACATTTACAACATTTATGCACACAGTAATACTGAAGTGTGTGAAAACATATTACAATTAAATCGAGCAGAGGAAAAAAACTGTTCTTTTTTCTTCTATTTAAAAAAAAAAAAAAAAAAAAAAATGGTGTAAAAAACTTTGCTTTTGAGATTTTATGATAATCTCTCAATAGCATATTTTAATCGTGAAAAGAATATTTTATATTTTGCGGGAGAAAATTAGAAACAATCAAATATTTCAATAAGATATTTCGATTTATGGCATCGTTACTTCTTATTTTATTTATTTTTATTACATGCTTTCTTTTAACTTATATTTTGTGTGTGGAACTCATGTAACTCATTTTTGGCACAGATGTCATATGTGCATCAGATGTGGTGCAATTTTTTTGTACCGCACATTTGACACAACCTCGTTTTCGTATACCAGTTTCATATACATTTTAAAATTATTTTCTATTGTTCTAAAAAGAATTTACTGTAAATAAAAAAAAAGTTATTAATAATTATAGAAACAAACAATTTATATAATAAAAAATGAAAGAAAATTAACATTTTTCATATAAATTAACAATAATAGCCGAATTACCGTCTCAAGCACAATAACACCATTTTGACTCCAATTAGAAACTCTGGCACTTTTAAGACATCTATCCCCATTTTTGACCCATATCCTGTTGACAGAGAGCTTTGAAATTTAGAATATGTACATACTCCTGGGAGCAATACAGGAATTGAACATTATTATTTTTTTTAATTAGATTTTATTACTTTTTACTTGCTATGGAAAAATCAGCATTAGATTCAACAATGAGTATTTTTTTTAAAATACTCAGGACAGGGTTACCACGATATCATCAAATTTTAGCCAACTTAACAAATTATTGCCAAATTCTGTCTTCTTGGCTAAATATCATCAAATTTGGTGACAAATATAGGTTGCATTATATGAAACCAACTGGTATAGACTATCGATAAAGTGGTTAATTCTTCAAAATTCCCATTGAAATCCATTTACCTTCCTTAATTGAACTAACAGTAATTTAATTTAAATTCTGTGCATTTAAAAGGTTTTTTTATATATTTTCTACTTTTTAATGTATTTAAAAACATTCAATTTTCTACATTTTGTTAATTTTAAAGGAAGTAAGTTAAAAGAAATATTTAAAAAAAAAAATTAAATTAATTTAGTAAAAACAACAACAAAACATTTTTATTTGTTTATTTTTAGAATTTAAAATTAAACTTGGATTTTTTTCAGTATAGGGAACTTGGCGAGTTAGAAAAAATGGTTTGGCGAGACAAATGAAATTTTCTTACAACCTACTCCTTGTTTCATATACTCAAGCAATTTTTTAAACACTTAGAAAATTTATTTTGAGTAAACAAGCCACTTACCTGTTTTTATATAAAAGAAGATGTATCAGTGGTATATAAAAAACAATAATTTTACTATATACAGTAGACTCCTTCAAATCTGCACTGCTTGGGACCAGTGGTTGTGCGGATATTAGAATTTTGCGGATTTCTGGTCAATGTTTTGTTTATATTCTTTAAAAAGTAATTTAAATGTAATTAATAATGAAATCAAAAGTATAATGAATGCTTACAATATGCTAAAATATTAAAATAAGTAATAAACTAAAATAATAAAAATTTAGATAATTTTTAAAATGATAAAAATACTAAAAGCAAAGGTCAAATTAATAATCAATGTACAATTAAATATTCATTGTAAAGATGAAATGTGTTTTTCCTTAATTATTCACTGAAACTTGCCTCATAAAGGTACATTACTAATTCACATCAAGATCATAAAATAATGAAGCTTTATTTCAGGTTTAGGTTGATTAATACATAAATATATTTGGTAAGATTGTGATTACAAATGATATCAGCAATATCTTTATTTTTTCAGAAATAAATTATTCTTTCTTCATGAAAAAACATGAATCAATAACATTAACAAAAATTACAAATGAAAAAATATATGAAACTGATATAAAACTAAAAAAGAGTCAAATTTTGCACCTACATCTGAACGGAATGTTTCATTGTTTACATCCATAAAAAATGTGTGGATTTTAGAGAGTTGCGGATTTTAGGAGTGAGGATTTAAGGGAGTCTACTGTATCAATAAAATGTTTAAAGAAATGTCACATAAGAACTGGGAAAATCTTTCAGATTTTTAAAAATCCTATTCGATTACCAGTTGCATATAACATGCTATATTAGCACATTATTTTTTTTATTTCAAAATGAAAACAAAATAAACTGATATATTAAACATTTTCTGTTATTTTTAAAAGGAAATAATTCTAAATAATTATAATAATTGTAGAAAAAAACAATTTACTATGACACTTATATGGTAACTTTGTCAAGCAAATAAATGCCAGTTGGGTACCTTGGTGCGTATATAAAACAAATGTGTTATTATTTGTAAAAATAGGAATAAACATTCATTAGGTTTGTTTTCATGGCTGTTTATATCTTTTTTCAACAATGCACACTTTTCGAAGCTAAAACTGCACAAAAAATAAAACAATAATAATAAGAAAAAAAAACAAAATTTGAAATAATTGAAAAAAAAAGTTTAAAAAATTAGACCTACCATTTGGAAAATGATTTTTTCAAAGATTAAAATTTACAACTTATAAACAAATTATGTATATACATATGTATATATATTTTCAATCAATTGGTTCAATATTCGATTATTTGCTTTTTGTGATCGTCCTAAATTTCGTAATCAGTGGACTTAATAAGACCTAATCTTTTGTTTTAAAAGATGAACTTTCATATGATGTTTTTATTGGAATCATTTTTTTTCCATTTATGCATAGTATAAGGTAAGTTTTGCAGTCATTTTGAAAATTAATAATTTTTTTGATAGATTTACATGTTTCTGACACTGAAGATTCCAAAAAACATATTTTTAGAAAAAAAAAGTTTGCAGTCTGTCTGTAAATGCTCCATCTTCCAAACAAATTGAGATACAGACTCTAAATTTGGTATGAACTTAGCATATAAGAATGGAAACAAGCCTATTGAATATCTGTAAACTCCATTATCCGGAGCTATTTTTTTCGGACTCTTGAAATATTCATTCTGATGAAAGGTATATAAAAATATTTTAATTTTACTATGAAATTCGGTAATATTCTTCATCTCATTTTTTCTCGTAATTTTTGAAATTCACTAATATTCCTTGATCAGTTTAAAAAATAAGAATAAATAAATAAAATGTGGATACCACAAGGGTCTATTCTCAAACAAAAACAATAAGCGTTTTTCAAATGGTAAAAAAAAAAAAAAAAAAAAAAAAAAAAAAGCCAAGGCAAAGTAATATTGCAAAAGTATTGTGGAATTAGTTAAAATTTTGTATTTCAAATCAAGTGAATGAAAGATTTACTTGTTAAAATAAAACATTCTAAAATTCCATCATAAATGCAATACAGTCAACAAGTACCGCACAAGTTGGGGCCAAAAGTTATGCAAATTATGGAATATTGTGGATTATAGAGTATTACATATGATTTATATGTCTTTTTATTATTCTAGACAGCATTTTAATTTTATAATGAGTATAATATGAAAAGATAAATATGACATTTAATAATTAATTTAATATGTTATCTCGAATTTTGTCTTTTTAAAGTTATTTTATTGAAAAAATTAATAGATATATGCATTTAAATAAAGATAATTACATATGTTCTGTAATATAGTTTGTTTTTTACTGTGAATAAAATAAAATATTTATATTAAAAAAGTAGATGTTATATTATAATTTTTTTCAATATTTTCATTATTTGTTTTAAAAAAACATTTTTGGAGCATGAATCTGTTAATTTTCTTAACTATTTACATTCTTAAAGTAATGCGGATTATGGGTGCGCGGATTATAGATCCTTGACTGTATATATGTTTAACAGATTTATTTATGTTTTTACATCTTTATAAAGATAAAGGATGGATCAATTAATAAACCAAGCCCTTTCACGAAATTCTTTCCAATGAAACAGATCGCTTCACAAAATTCATTGAAAAAAAAAAAAAAAAGCTCTTTTTATAAAATTCATTTCAATAAAAAAGGTCCCTTCAAAAAATTCTTTTCAATAAAACAGGTACTTCACAAATGTTTAATTTTTAAAGAAAAAAAGCTTGACAGACAAATTTGAGAAACTGTATTTCATCTTTCGAGACAAAATGTTATTCTTTACAAAAAAATAATTTCACGAAATTTTTTTACAAAATATACCATAAGAAAAAAAAAAAAAAAAACTATATTTACTCTTGGACAAATTGAGATAACTTCAACGAAGAAAATATACTTTTTCACTGTAGAAATACATTTCACACACATAAATATTGTATATTAACATAGACACTACACACACTGTATGTATCATTTCCCTGTTACGTGTTAAAAATACGTAAATTTGCATATTAAATATCTTACAGATTTCCAATTTGTCTTGTTGGCAGCTTTATGATAAATAAACTTACCTTAAACAACTGTTTTAATAAAAATTATCAGATAAGATACTGCAACAATCTATTTCACAGCTTGACGAGACATGATTGAATCAATGTGAATGACTCATAATCGATGTAATGAACTGCTTAGGATTCGATACATAGGTACTTTGATAAACTGCATGCGCCTTATTTGCTGCAGCACCAACTCCTCAAAGCTCTAATATAATAATAATGCATGCGCCGTTTTAAAAATGAATAATAAACTGATTTTGTTGTTTTTTTTTTACGGTACGCCAAGGAGACTGGAATATGGCGTGAGTCTCAGAAGAAATCTGACTCCTCTTTAGAAGGGAGGAGTCAGAGAAAGAAAAATATATACTTCTGGGGGAAAATTCTATAACAAAAAATAAATCAATATTTTATTAAACTAAATAATCGAATAATTTTATTTGTGTTATAACGCATGTGCCTTGCACAGCTAAATCCTATAGACAAATCTTCATAACTGATTCATTCAAATTGAATCAATCATTTAGCGTCTCTTAAAAATAAATTATTGCTGGATCTATAATTCTGGAATAGATTATTGCAGTGTTTTATGCTTTTATCAAAATATTTTTTAAGGTAAGTTTATTTATCACAATAACTTATAAAATTATGGAAGTTGTGTAGTTTGTACGATATATTTTATATGATATGCTACAAAATACATAAAATAAAAAATAATGTGCAATGAAAATCCTACAGCAAGCAAAAAAAGTATTTGCACATAAGTTAAATTTCTTAAACCACAAATAAGTAAACTCAAAATGAATTACGAAGAAAAAAACTGCGCCCACACCAAAGATTTAATGTGGCGCCCCCTAAATTTCTGCACCCCCAATTCACACAGTAGTTAATGATTGATATTTATATTAAAATATATATAAAAGCAACATTTGTGCAGGTAAAATAGCATCTGTCCTCTAAGAGTGAGAATAGCAATATAGTAAATATTTAAAAATAAAAATGCAGAGCTATTTTGCTTGAATGCCTTTTGTTTCGATTATAGAATATAAATGCTTAGTGATTCGGTCAATTTGTGAAACAGTTTGTTGTGATTTGCACTCCTACACCATTTGGCTGTGTTTTTTATAATATTTTCTATTATTAATTATGATTATATTAGTTATAATCAATAAAAATAAATTTTCATAATTATTGATGTTATATTCTTATACATCAGTCAATAAAAATTTTAAACATTTTCATTCAATGAATTGGACGGGTTTCGACTTGGATATAAGTTATTCAGGGTGGCTACAGATTCTGAAAATCAGGGAATCAGGGAAGTTTAGCAATCTGGAAAAATCAGGGAAATATCAGGGAACTTTATAAAAAAGACTCAAAAATCAGGGAAATTTTTCTCTATCCGAAAATATTTCTATTTTCACCTTACCAGCAACGATTCGTTGTCAAACAGGCTATGTTAAATCAATAATAACATGAAATTGTGCCATAAACCCAAATTTTAAACGTTGGTTCATTCACGATCTTTTGACAAAATTTTCATTTTTTTGCGATTTTTTGACAAAATGTATACTTTTTCGCTAGTTTTTGACAAAATTCGCATGACATTTTTATGAAATCTGTACATTTTTCGAGTTTTATGCATTTTTAGACGAGATTTGTGCGTTTTTCATGATATTAAGTTGAAATTTGCGTGTTTTTCATGCTTTTAGGCAAAATTCTTGTTTTTATACAGAACCTTTCATAAAATTCACATTTATTTACGCAAAACTTGGATGAAATTTGTATTTTTTACACTATCTTTAGGTCTAATTTCGTACTTTCTGCAATCTTTTCCCTAAATTTATGGCCTTTTTTGTGTGTGTGTGTGCAAAAATTTGAAGAAATGAGTGTTTTATGTTGTTTTTAATGGACGTAATATAACCTTTGGAGGTTTATATATACGCTGAAAAATATCATTAAACAAGCAGATAACACAACGGAGCTTTTGCTGGTGCCTAAAGCTGTAATGGAAGTCAAAAGGTGTTGTTGAGCAATGTTAGTGTCGATCTCATTAGCAGCAAATAAAAAGTCAAAAGTAAAACTAATATATTTATTTAATTACTTGAAGAAGCTGAATTGGCATTACAGGTGGCTTGACATGGCGAACTCCATCACATCGGTACAGATGAACACATTAACAGATGAACACATAGTTGACAGCATTGTGCAGGTTTAAAACAGTTAAAAAGTAAATTTAAGTAAAATAAGTATAATACATTATACATCCAGATTAAGGTCCAGCCTCAATACAGTTACTTGACATCCCATTTGTAGGGAGATAAAAGCGGCGAAGGACAGAAATAAACATCGTGTATTTATACTAAACTAGCCGGATTGAAAACGTCGTTTGCGAGCACGCCCACGAAACGAGCCAATCAGAAGACGACATGTGTACGAATCGAAAGATCGATTCGGTAAAACGAATGAAAGATTCGATTATTGTTACGATATTCCAAGTCGCCATCTGGCGGGGAAAATATCGTTACGGAAAAATATGATTAGTCGTAGAGAAGTTATTGTCGATGTAGGTTGGAATTAAAGATGGAGTCCGTAGACAAATTATGAAAGGCTATTGAAGTTAAATAGATTATTGGATGTTCTAAAGTTAATAACGGCCGGAAAGGATTTGAAAGGTAAGTTAATATTTATTGAATATGGTTGTTATGAAATAATAAATAAATGAATGTTAAAATAAATTATGAGTGAATGAATAAATGAATAATTAGGATATAGGAGGCGATGAGAAAACCATCTGTTGATGGGATTCCATCAATGCCCCCCTCTCATTGCCTCTATAAAAAGAGTTTCAATTGAACTCAAAGAGTAAAGGATTGAAAAATCCATAGATATCACAATTCCATTCACAAATTCACAAAACAAAATTAAAAAAAAAAAATTTTTTTTTGTTAGTTAGTAGTACCTCCACACCATGTCAACTAGGAGTACCTCATTAACCAGAAACAAGTCAGGATTTACCCCAAAAAAAACTTAAGGAATTGAAATTCCATCTAGTTCATTTCTGAACTAAAAAAGTGAAACAACTGCAATAGTTGGAAAATTCGAAAAATACTCGACCTCAACAATTGAAGTCAGAAAATTTAAACGAAGCCTTATAAAAGTGCTTCGAACATGAAAAATTTAAACGAAGCCTAAACACTTCGAACTTGGAGAAACTTTAACAATTTTTAAACAATTTAACAATTTTAACAAGAAAAATTTGAAAAGGCTAACAATTTAAATGATTTAACAACTTGAAAAATTTAACGATTTAAATAATGTAACAATTTAAGTAGTTTAACAATTCGAACAAGTTAACAATGAAATGTTTGAAAAATAGTTAAATTTTATTTATATAAGAAAAGTTTAAAGTATTTGCGAAATTAATTAACTTTCCAAATTTTTAATTGGCACATGAAAAATCTTAATCCAGTGACAGAGGCCGGCATATCCTAGATAAGAGATCACTAAAAAAGCCAACCATGAAAGTTAATCTCTAAAAGATGCAAATAGAAACTTTTCAAAAATTTAAAGTATGAAAGTAGAAAAAATGAATATGACGTACCATTTCGAAAAAAGTTAAATTTCCAATTTGGAAATGTTACAACCAGCTCTAGTTGATTTCTTGATCACAATATTTGAATAAATCTTTATTACAAATAACAACAAGAAAATATATGCAAAAAAAATTTAAATTTTCATGATAAACTTGAACTCCAGGCATCTAGTCCTAAGGGACAATACAACGGCTCTTTCAAAAATTCTAACATTCAAATTCATTATATGAATTAGGGACTCATTTATACTCCTGACATTCTTCCGGATCCTGGAATGCATTCACTCACAAAAAATGGCTGTTGGCCCTAGATGCCTAGAATGAACAAATAGAAATAAATTATATACATATAAGCAAAAATTGTATAAACACAAATACAAACAATTTAAAAATAAGATTTCTCTATAAATTAAAAACTGTTGGTTTAAAAAGAAATCACTTTAAAAATATTCGAGTAAATTTTAACAATGTAAAACTTTATAAAATGATCAAGATAGCTGGTTATCTATACTAAATAATTATGCTGGTTAGTTAACAGTAACAATAGCAGATGTCTACACATATCTTTTTAAACTTAATTGACAATTTTAAAGTATAGTGTAGTTACAAAAAGCTTTACATGTTACATAAAGAATTACCAGCTTAAAATAGGTACGTTATATAAGAAAATTAAAATATGAAATACATGAAAAAAAATTTATATGCAATATGGATTTAGAAACTATTTTTTATCATCACTTAGAAATAGCATCTTGATAAAGTTAAGTATTTCATATTTAGACAATGGTTTGGTAAAAATAAATATCTGCAATTGCTGGACCCCGAATCCATGGCCCCCCTCCCCCCAAGTGGGCAATCTTGAGAACTGCTGGAAGGACCTGGGATGACCTCAGGTTCAACTTCGACAGCATCATCTCGATTGACCGCAACCTTGGGAGAAAAGAGGACATAATCATCGGTGCCCAGCACAGCTACACTGCGCCTAAAAACAACAGAACTTTCGAACCCAATGGATTTACCCATTAGAAACTGGAAACAGGTGATGAGTCTCGGGAACCACAGTCAGAATCGTCAGATGGGCATGATGAGTCAGTCTGGCTTCTCTCGGGAGAACGCTGAAAATGTCGACCTCGGGAACTGGATCCACTGGAAGAACTATGACGTCTGGATCTGGAATAAGGCGAAGGATGACGAAGTTGGCGATCAGGAGATCTGGCGTAGCAGTCGGCTTGGATATGTCCCAACTTTCCACATCTCCAGCACTTTCTCTTTTGAGACTTTTTGAAGCGAGGTTTGAGCTTAAAGGACCTATTCACCTTAGCAGTAGTAGAAACGCTGACTTGTTTTGCACTGTCTCGATCACGTAACTTCTGCCTTGTCTCCTCCGCTACAAGTGCGTCCACAACAAGGTCAAACTTAAAGGATGCATCAGGTTTGGATAAAACTTGTTGGACAAGGTTGTCAAAACTGCTTGGTAGAAATCGTAAAAATTGGTAGGTAAGGTAACACTCTGAAAAGTTGTCATCTATGAGCTTTATTTCGGAGTAAATTTTCTTCAAACGAGTTGCAAATAAGTTAATAGGTTCTCCGTACCGTATCCTCTCTTCCATAAGTTCATTAAACAAGGTCATATGATGAGTGCGTGAGTCAGGGTGGAAATTTTTATGCAATCTTCTCCATGCTTCCACAGGCTCTTGACAATCCTCTATTAATCTTTTAAATTCAGGTTCTATGTTCAAGTAGATTAAAGAAAGAGCTTTGTTAGCACGGGAGGTAAATTGGTTGACTGTTTCGGCAGTAACAATTTCACTTACAACTGGGGTTTCTTGCTTTAACTGTATAATATCCCAAAGGCCTTTTTCCATCAACAAATATTTTATATCACACGCCCATGTGGCGTAATTTCTCGTACTTAACTTATCAATAGGATCAGTGGCCATTTTAAAAATTTCAGGATAAATCTTCAAGCAAGCAAAAAAAAAATTTTAAGTGTTACCGCCCCCCCGACTTTTTCGTCGGTTCTCTGTAAAAAGCCAAGTCAATCTTCTCCAAACTTCTCAAAAAAAATTTCAAAAGTGGCATAAAGTTCAACAAAAATCAGGAACAGTCTATTTTGAAAGCATAATTGAAGCATGAAATAATATAAAACGTAATTAATTCATTCTGTAAATCATAAAAGTTCAGCAAAAAGATAAATCAAAACTTCTTCTAAATATAACTAAACAGTTCTGTAAATAAAAGTCCGGCAGAAATCAAAACAAAGTTCTTGGAAAAATATAATTAAAGTTCTTGAAATTAAACAATAAAAGTTCTTTAAATCATAAGGTCTGGCAAAAAAATTTCAGTTTTTCATAAAGGAGAAATCATAAAACGTAATCCAGGCTATTTCAAAACATAACACTTCACTTTTATCTGCCGAGATCGATCTGCTCAAAATGGCTTCCAGGGTTAGGCTTACCGCCCATAACCCCTTAATGGACGTAATATAACCTTTGGAGGTTTATATATACGCTGAAAAATATCATTAAACAAGCAGATAACACAACGGAGCTTTTGCTGGTGCCTAACGCTGTAATGGAAGTCAAAAGGTGTTGTTGAGCAATGTTAGTGTCGATCTCATTAGCAGCAAATAAAAAGTCAAAAGTAAAACTAATATATTTATTTAATTACTTGAAGAAGCTGAATTGGCATTACAGGTGGCTTGACATGGCGAACTCCATCACATCGGTACAGATGAACACATTAACAGATGAACACATAGTTGACAGCATTGTGCAGGTTTAAAACAGTTAAAAAGTAAATTTAAGTAAAATAAGTATAATACATTATACATCCAGATTAAGGTCCAGCCTCAATACAGTTACTTGACATCCCATTTGTAGGGAGATAAAAGCGGCGAAGGACAGAAATAAACATCGTGTATTTATACTAAACTAGTCGGATTGAAAACGTCGTTTGCGAGCACGCCCACGAAACGAGCCAATCAGAAGACGACATGTGTACGAATCGAAAGATCGATTCGGTAAAACGAATGAAAGATTCGATTATTGTTACGATATTCCAAGTCGCCATCTGGCGGGGAAAATATCGTTACGGAAAAATATGATTAGTAGTAGAGAAGTTATTGTCGATGTAGGTTGGAATTAAAGATGGAGTCCGTAGACAAATTATGAAAGGCTATTGAAGTTAAATAGATTATTGGATGTTCTAAAGTTAATAACGGCCGGAAAGGATTTGAAAGGTAAGTTAATATTTATTGAATATGGTTGTTATGAAATAATAAATAAATGAATGTTAAAATAAATTATGAGTGAATGAATAAATGAATAATTAGGATATAGGAGGCGATGAGAAAACCATCTGTTGATGGGATTCCATCAGTTTTTTGACAAAATTTTGTGTTTTTTTTTACGCTATCCTATATTGAAATTTGTGTTATTTCAAACAATCCTTTGACAAAATTAGCAATTTTTTTATCCGATGCCTGTAATGCTAGGGGTGCAGAAAATGTTTTTACATAATATTTCTACCTAATCCATATACAAATTTCCCCAAACTTTTACGATATGATTTTTTATTACATTAGGTATGGATATTTTTTTTTTTTTTCAAAACTTCTCAACATATGTGCAAATATATACGGTACATATTCTGAGATCAGTTTTGTACATGTCACCATATGGACCTATTTGTAATGAAAATTTTTCTGTCCTGAGTAATTATGTAAATTCATGATTAAAATCGAAATCAATTGTATATTTCTGTGCAAAATTTCCCCAAATGGCTAACATTTCCCTCAATCCTAGATCGCCGGATCGAACATATTCTGGATCCCTGCGTAACGGCTTAACTTTTGTTGTGTATCAGTAATAATTATGCATAAATTGTAATACTTGGCACCTCTGCTAATTAAATACTGTGCGATTTTTGTTTATTCCTCCCAAAAGAGATATTTGCAAGCTGGATAAGGATGTTATACAAGAAAGCAGCATATGTTAAAAAAATACCATGTATTTTCTTTAATTTGCACATTTTTTATATGGTTTTATTTTTTTCAGCATTTTGTGCGTTTTTTTGCGATCTTTAGACGACATTTGCATGCTTTTCGCGATCTTTGGATGAAATTTGCACTTTTTTCACGATAATTAGGCTAAATTCTTGTTTTTACACGAATCTTTTATGAAATTTGTATTTTTTACACAATTTTTAGGTCTAATTTCATAGTTTTCCGCAATTTTTTGGCTAAATTTGCACACTTTTTTTCATAACTTTGAAGAAATGAGCGTGTTTTGTGATCTTTTGACAAAATTTTGTGTTTTTCCACGATTCTATGTCGAAATTTGTGTTATTTCAAGCGATCTTTTGATGAAATTAGCAATTTTTTTATCTGATGCCCGTAATGCCTTAACTTTTGTTGTGTATCAGTAATAATTATGGATAAATTGTAATACTTGGCACCTCTGCTAATTATATACTGAGCAATTTTTGTTTTTTTCTCCTAAAAGAGATATTTGCAAGCTGGATAAATGTGTTATACGAGCAAGCAGCATGCGTTAAAAAAAATACCGTATATGCTCTTTAATAATAAAAATCAGGGAAATCTGATACAAATGATCAGGGAATCAGGGAAAAATCAGGGAACTTTTTTTCATCATTTCTGTAGCCACCCTGTTATTTAAATTGCTAACTTGTTCTTAATAATTTTATTTTATAAATTTTAATTTTTTTATGACAAAACTTAAAACAAGTAATTATGCATATATATAAAATCAAATGATAGTTTGTGTTTATGCAACTTAAAAAAAAAAAAAAAAAAAAGATTTTCTATTTATTCTATATACAGTCAAAGTTCTATAATCTGCACAAATTGAAGCCAAAGGTTCTGCGGAAAATGGAATATTGTGGATCATAGAGTATTATGCACCATTTTATTATTCCTTGACAACATTTTAATTCTATAACCATTATAATAGGAAAACATAAATATGAAATCTAGTAATTAACTTAATGTGCTATCTCAAAAAATGCCTCTTTAAAGTTATTTTATCAAAAAAATTAACATATATGTGCATTTAAAAAAAAATAATTACATATGTTGCATAATACCAGGGTTGGGTTTTTGACATCAAAAAAGAGTTTTTGACATGACAAAGGTTAAAACCGTCAAAAACCCATAGAGTCACAACTGTATGCAGGGCCCGACTTAGACAGTGGGGGGCCCTGGGGCAAACATTATTAGGGGGCCCCCTTATATCTTAAAATTGTCAATTATACTCAAGTGACTAAAATTAAAATATTAACCTATTGTATGTATGCATAAATTTCGCACCAAGTACTGATTTCAGTATTCATATTTCACATCTTTATACATAATAACAGAAGATAGATAATTTAACTACAGTAGACTCCCTTAAATCCGCACTCCTAAAATCCACAATTCTCTAAAATCCGCACATATTTTACAGATGTAAACAATGAAACATTCAGTTTGGATATAGAGTCAAAATTTGACTTTTTAAGTTTTATATCAATTCCATACATTTTTTAATTTGTACTTTTTGTTAAGGTTATTGAATTCATGTTTTTTCATAAAGAAAGAATAGTTTATTTCAGAAAAAATAATGATATTGCTGATATCATTGGTAATCACAATCTTACCAAATATATTTATGTATTAATCAAGTTTTTTAGTTATTAAGTCTGGCTAAACCTGGAATAAAGCTTCATAATTTTATGATCTTGAAGTGGATTAGTAATGTACGTTTATGAGGCAAGTTTCACTCAATAATTTAGGAAAAATACATTTAATCTTTATAATGAATATTTAATTGTACATTATTAACTTGACCTTTGCTTTTAGTATTTTAAAAATCATCTAAATTTTTATTATTTTAATTTATGATTTATTTTATTATTTTAGTATATTGTAAGCATTCATTATACCTTTGATTTCATTATTAATTACATTCAAATCACTGTTTAAAAAATGCAAACAAAGCAATGACCAGAAATCTGCAAAATTCTAAAATCTGCAAAACCTCTGGTCCCAAGCTGTGCGGATTTGAGGGAGTCTACTGTATTAATTTTTTTTATGATGTAACTATTACTTTAAGGGAACGTGGGGCTCGGAAACAAAGGGGGTAAGAGAAAAAAAAAGACCATTTAAAATTGAAAAAAAAAAGAATTTTGGCAATATTTTGTTATTTTGTATCATTTGGCCCTCTTTTAACAAGAAACTTTTCTCTCCTTGGGGGGGCCCCCTCAAGCCGGGGGGCCCGGGGCAACTGCCCCGCATGCCCCTGCCTTAGTCAGGCCCTGACTGTATGAGTTATACTCATCTATACGGTGCACTAGAGTTTGCTTAGAAAACAAATTTTAAAACTAGTAACAGTTGTCATAAATTATGTTGAAATTTAATTATATTATGGGTAATTAGCAGGTCTTAAAATATTTTTAATTAATAAAAATTAAGGTAAAAATGACAGATTTCAAATCTCAGAAATGTATCTCGAAATGGACATGGAGAAGTATTTGCACAAAAATTATGTTTAAATATCTTGCTTATTTATTGTTATTATTGTTTTAATACTTAAAAAAATGTAAAATTTTTTAGGGCATTTTGACATAGCTAATATTCATAAGGAACAAGTTAAGTGCTACAAATGCAGGATTTTCAAGTGTTGAACTTGATACACATGTTTAATATATATTTTTTAATGCTATACATATTATATACATTTATTAATAACCTACATTCCAGTAAGTTAATTTGAATTTAAATATAATGCATATTATTTATTATATTTATGATTATTACACATCATTATAAATCATTTTTATCTCTACCCCCCCCCTCCCAACACACGCACTAATAGTACTAAGAATACAAATTATGTATACTTTGAAAGCAAGATAAGACAAGAAGTAATTATTAAGCAATTGGATACTTAAGATATTTAACAAAATTTTATAGTATTCAAAAAAAAAAAAAAAAAAAAAAAAAAAAATGAAATTCATAAGTATTTGTGTAAGCTAATTTTTCAGCACAGTAAATAAATACTCTGGAAATAGATATTCAGATGTTTATAGAAAAGAGTTAATTTATTATCTTTATGTTAGTTAAAAATTCAAAAAATGACTGACGATTTAAAATTTACCGATTTTTCTGAAAAACTAACAATTGTAAAAGTCAAAACAGAAAAAATATTACATCGATTGATATATGAAATTGATCGATTGATATATGAAATACTTCTTTAAAATAAAATACAGTAAAACCTCCATAATGGACACTCCCGAATAGCGGACACCTCTATTTAACGGACAGTTTTCAAATCCCCACTCCCAAAACTTTAATTTTTGTATGTTTAACCTCTGAATAATGGACATTCCGAATAGCGGACAGTAGTTTTGGCAAAAAAGAATAAAAAATAATTTTTTAATGAAGAAAAAAAATAAAAATCCTCTAAATTTGTCAGGGCAATGTATCACAAATTTTGTGATCACAGATAAATGTGGGGATGAGCTGGAGAAAATCCCCTCTCCCACCTACATTTATCCCCTATATACCCCCCTCCCACCCTCGGATGATTAGAGATTGTATGCTTTTAAGAAGCAGAAAAATACAATAAACAATTATACATTTTTTGTTTTTATTTATTTATTTATTTATTTTAGAAATAGATGATTTAAAAGGATTAAAACTACTGACAGAATTAAAACTTTACATTGAAAAACAAATTACATGTAATCGCAAGGAAAAGCATACTTTTGTAACTTTTTTTTTTTTTTTTTTTTTTTTTTTTTTTTTTTGTAAGAATTTAATAAGCAAAGGATAAAGTTATGCACAATTTTATTTCAGTTTTATTGCTTTAAAAATTTTTAGTTTCTGGTTTAATCATATAATAGAGGTTTTAGGACATTTTTAAATCGACTAATTAAACATTAAGCATTCATTAACAATTTTTCTATCGCTGAGGTTTTCCCAATAGCGGACACCTCCGAATAGCGGACAATTTCTGCGCTCCCAAGGTGTCCGTTATTTAGAGGTTTTACTGTATTATGTAGTTTTTTATTATCTAATTCAATACATAATTTTAAAAAATAAAACATTCATTAAATATTTCCAATTAATTTGATTACATAATCAAAATCAATCCAAATGAAAATTATCAAAGTAGAAATTTTATTCTATAATCCAATTCATTTGCCCATGCAGAATATAGTAGCACATAACCAGTTTTGAACATTTTTCTGTTCCTAATCACTTAGAGTTTTGAATGAATTACTAGTCCAAAATTGGAAAACATTCGCTTTATTGCAGCAGAACTGGCAGGGCATGATAAAAGTTGTTCAGCTAATTCTACCAAATCAGAAGTTGGACCAGACTTGTAAACTTTGAATTTGTTTATAGCCTTCTAAAATTTTATTTTCCGTTCAAAATGTGTTTCTTTAAAAATTTAAATTTATTTTTTCTAGAACATATATTTAGAAACATTTCCTTTATTAAAAACAAATAAATATTTTTATTTACATATAAATACAGCCAAACCTTGTTAACATTTGAACATGTGTAACATGAATTACTTTTAATAAGAATTAATTGTTTTCACAGTCTTCTATAAAGACAAATACAAAGATTTGATACTGATAACATGAACTAAATTTTGATTCCCCTTGAGGTTCATGTTAAAAAGGTTTGGCTGTATAGGTTTTTGACAGTTTTTGACATTTTTGACAAGGAGGTTTTTGATATGACGGTTTAAACCATGGTTAAAACCGCCAAAAACTGTCGCATGTCAAAAACTTGCCAATCCTGCATAATACAGTTTGTTTTTTACTGTTAATAAAATAAAACAATTATATTTTAAAAAGTAGGTGTTTTATTATGATTTTTTTTTTTAATTTTTTTATTATTTTTAAAGTATAAATTTATGAATTTTCCTAACTGTTTATTTCACTGTTTACATTTGTAAAATGATGCAAATGATAGAAAATTGCGGATTATGGGTGCAAGTATTGTCGACCCTTGACTGTAACTGAGTTCTATTACGATTTCTCTTAACCAATTTTTTTGTAAAATTCTTGGAGAAGTCCTCGGGTTTTTGTGAGAAGGAAAAAACAAGCTTCTTCTCTAACTTATATTTTATATAATGTGCAGCTCACAAAACACAAGTGACTAGAATCTTCTTATACTAGTAGATGGTAGTAGTTCTTATACCAGCATGCAAAATTACTAGTAATCATGCATCGCAAAACGGTACTAAATCATTTTTGTTCTGGTTGAACCTGGATGAACTTTCACGTAGTATAGTTAATAATTTTCACTTTTAAAACAGATTGTATATCTTATTTACAGTCAAAGATCGATAATACGCACACCCGTAATCTGGAATTTTCTATAATTTGCGTTACATTACGAATATAAACAATGAAATAAACATTTTCAAAAATTTACAAATTCGTGATCCAAAAATGATTTTTTAAAACAAATAATAAAAAAATTGAAAGAAAGTCATAAAAAAATTCTTTTTTTAACATAACTCTTTTATTTTATTAACAGTAAAAAATGGATTGCAGCATTACAGAACATATGCATTTATTTAAATGCACATATCTATAAATTTTTTAATAAAATAACTTTAAAAAGTCATTTTTTGAGGTAGCATATTAAATTAATTATTAGATTTTATATTTATCTTTTCATGATACACTGATTAAAAATTTAAAATGCTGTCTAGGAATAATAAAATGATGTATAATTCATAATATTCTATAATCCACAATATTCCATAATCCGCACAACCTTTGGACACAACGTATGCAGATTATAGAACTTCGACTGAACTTTATTTTTCCTTTTTTTCCCAAAATATAGTAAAGCGAGTTTAGAGATACAGTAAACTCTCTCTAATCTGCAACCCGCACATATTTTATGGATGTAAACAATGAAACATTCAGGGGACAAAGCTTGACTTTTTTAGCTTATTATCATTTTCATATGCATTTTAATTTGTAATTTTTCTTAATATGACGGAATTCATATTTTTCCATGAAGGAAAAATAAATTAATTTCTGAAAAAAAATCAAGATATCATTGGTCACCACAATCTTCTTATCAAACATATTAATACAGTGGCGCCGACTTCTGGGTCTGCGAGTCTGCCGCGCAGACCCTGGAAAATTTCTGCAGACCTTGCAATATCTTGGCGGACCCTGAAAAATGGAGGTATGAGATTTTTCCGCGAAGTCGCGAATCCCAGTAGTTTTTTTTTTTTTTTTTTTTTTCGCTATTTTTGTCGTTTTTTGCGGGGATGATTTGTTTTGAAATCTAAGAAAGTAAGTCATCAATCCGAAAATTCGGAGACAAGATCGTAAAAAAAACGCAAATTTGTCAAAAGATTGCGTAATAAACGTGAACAGTGTAAAAAAAAAATGAGAAAAAATTGGCAATTTCGTCAAATGAGCGTGGAAAAACACCAATTTCGTCAAAGGGTCGCGAAAAACATCAATTTTGTGAAAGGATCGGGGAAAAAAACACAAAAATCGTAAAAAGATCGCGGAAAATTTCGTCCAAAAGTTCTCTGAAAAACACACATTCTGTCAAAGAATCACAGAAAAAAATGTGAAATTCGTTCTAAGATAGTAGGGGAAAACTCAAATTCTGTCAAAGAATTGAAAGATAAATGTGAATTTTCGCAAAAGATCGCAGAAAAATACGAAATTCGCAAATAATAGCGGAAAAACGCGAATTCTTTCAAAGAATTGCGATTTTTCGACAGAGATATTCTGTCGAAAAATCGCGAGAAAATTGCAAATTTTGGCATAAAATCTAAAAAAATCGCGGTAAATACGCGAATTTTGTCAAAAAATAGGGATGAAAACGCAAATAATCGTGGAAAAAACTTTAATTTCATTTAAAGATAGCAGAAAAAAGGAAATTCTGTCAGAGGACAGTGAGAAAAACGTGAAAGTCGACAAAAGATCACGGGGGAAAAACGCAAATTTCGGCAAAAGATTGCAAGGAAAAATGCAAATTTCCCAAAATCACAAATTTTAGCAAAACAGAGTAAAAAACTCGAATTTTGCTCAAAGATAGCTGCGAAAAAGTAGAAATAAAATGAAAATATGATAAAACTTGAATAATTTCATTTACTCTAATTTATACTTCTACCTTCAGTGTAATTCGTATTGCAGTATTCTTTGACTTTTAAAAAAATTCTTTTAAGATGCTTTTATTTGATTTCATATTCCTGAGATGATTGAGCAAACTGTTATTTTCACGTGTAATAAACTAAAATGTTTGTCCCATACCCATTTTTCTGCAATTTATGTGTTTAACTAGGGATGCGCAACCTGTGGCCCGCGATAGGTTAACGTATCGCCCGCGAATTTCGTCAACTTACAACTGGAAAAAATTGCAATTTTTGTGCATATGTTCATGAAAAAATCGTAAATTTCATCACTTTTTCGGAGGAAATATAAAATTTCGTCACTTAAGAATGGCAAATTTCATTTATCAGCACGGAAAAATCGCGTAATTCGTTGATCAGGGGTGGAAAAGGCGAACTTTGTTGATATGGCCCGGGAAAGTCGTAAGTTTCGCTGATCAGATATGGAAAAATCGCAAATTTTGCCCATAAGGCTCGGAAAAAATTACAATTTTACCCAATCGAGCGTGGAAAATTCGCGAATTTTGTCAGTCGGACGTGAAAAATCGCACATTTCGTTGATCGGGCAAGAAAAAAAAATCTTCAGTTGTTTATGATGCTCGAAAAAATTGCATATTAAATTCATCGGTTGAAAAAAAAGAGAGAGAAAGAAGCATGTTTTTTTGGTTTATTGTCAAATGTCAAATTTTGTTGATCAGGAAAAAAATCGCAAATTTCGTTGATAAAGCACGGAAAATCGCGAGTTTGACGATGTCGCTCAGAAAAATTTTAAATTCCGTTGATCGGCTGCGAAACAATCGAGTGTTTCGTCAATTTATCAAGAGAAAAAATCGAGAGTTCCATCTTGTCGCGTAAAAAAAGCAGATTTTGTCAGAATTATTACAAAAATCCTGAATTTCGTTGATCGGCCGCAGAAAAGTTCGTATCTCGTCAATTAAGGGTGGAAAAAACGTGAATTTTATTGATTGGATTCCAAAAAATCGCAAATTTCGTCGGTCCAAGACGAGAATACTGCGAGTTTTGTTGATCACACATGGAAAAATTGCTAAATATATCAATCAGGCTCGAAAAAATTCTAAATCTTGCCGATTGGGAGCGGAAAATTCGAGAAATTTGTCGATCATGCGAAGAAAAGACCATTTTTTAAGAATTGTGAATTTTGTCAATTAATGTGGAAAAATTGGGGATTTCGCCGATCTGGAACGGAAATGTCACAAATTTCGTCGATGAGCTTTGTAAAAATCGCAAATTTCCTCAATCAACTTTGTAAAATATGCAAATTTCGTCGATCGGCTTTGTAAAAAATACGAATTTTATCGATCAGGTGCGAGAAAATCGCGAATTTCGTCAATCAGACGCGGAAAATGTGAATTTTACTAATTATGCGAGTGAAAATCGCGAACTTCGTAGATCAGCTTTTTAAAATCCGCGAATATCGTCGATCAGATTCGTTAAAATTTCGAATTTAGTTGATTTCCAAACATGCTCGGAAAAATCGCGAATTCCGTAGATAAAGCACGCGAAAATTGCAAATTTCATCGATCAAGCGAGGAAAAATCGCAAATTTCATAAATGAAGCTCGAAAAATTGCGAATTTCGACGATCATATGTAGGGAAATCGCGAGTTTTGTCGATCATGTGATGAAAAATCGCGAATTTCGTCGATCATTTCGTAAAAATCGCGAATTCCGTCGATTAAGCGCAGAAAAATTGCAAATTCTGTCGATCAAGCGCAGAAAATCGCAAATTCTGTCAATCAAGCGCAGAACAATCGCTAATTCGGTCAATCAAGCGCAGAAAAATCGCAAATTTCGTCGATCAAGCGCGGAAAAATCGCGAATTTTGTTGACCACGCGGAGAAAAATCTCGAATTTCGTCAATCAGACGCGGAAAATTTTAAATTTTATTGATTATGCGAGTAAAAATCGCGTATTTCGTCGATCAGTTTTGTAAAATTCGCGAATATCGTCAATCGGCTTTGTAAAAATCGCGAATATCGTCGATCGGATTCGTAAAAATTTCGAAATTTGTTGATTGGGAACGGAAAGAACCTGAATTTTTTGAAGCAGGCTCAGAAAAATCGCGAATTCCGTTGATAAAGCACGGAAAATTTGAAAATTTCGTCGATCAACTACGGAAAAATTGCAAATTTCAACGATCATGCGAAGGGAAATCGCGAATTTTGTCGGTCATGCGAAGAAAAATCGCGAATTTCGTCGATCAGTTTTGTAAAAATTGTGAATTTCGTCGATAAGTTGCTGCAAAATCACAATTTTCGACGATCGACTTCTAAAAATCGCAATTTTTTGGGTCAGGCGCTAAAAAAATCGCAAATTTTGTCTATCGACTTCGTAAAAATCGTGAATTCCGTCGATCAAGCGTGGAAAAATTGCAAATTCTGCCGATCAAGCGCAGAAAAATCGCAAATTTCGTCGATCAAGCGAAGAAAAATTGCAAATTTTGTCGATCATGCGAAGAAAAATCTCGAATTTCGTCTTAAAGGGGTAAAAAGTCTAAAGTGCTCTGAATTTGGATTAAAATGCTCAAATTGCGTCAGCTTCCGGGACTATGACCCAGACTCCCTAGTTCATTCAGCTCGTTTTCTAGCCCGGCACATCGCATGTTCACCAACATCCCCTCAAACAACTGCCCTTGTGGCAGTCCCAGCTTTGGGACCAAAGTTGGCTCCTATGTATTAATATATTCATTGAACATTTTTGGTTATTAAGACTGGCTAAACCTGCAATAAAACTTCCTTATTTTATGATTTTGATATGAATGAGTAATGAAACTTTATGAGGCAAGTTTCAGTGCATAATTTAGGAAAACTATATTTCATCTTTATTGTGAATATTTAATCATACATTATTGACTATTAACTTGATTTTTGCTTTCAATATTTTAATTGTTTTAAAAATTATGTATTTTTTATTATTTCTGCTTATTACTTATTTTAACATATTATTATATTGTAATCATTCATTAAAGTTTCGATTGCATTATTAATTACATTCAAAAGACTGTTTAAAGAATATATACAAAGCAATGACCAAAAATCACACAACCTCTTGTCCCAAGCTGTGCGGATTTGAAGGACTCTACTGTTTATTAATAATCATAAGTAATTTGCCAGTTACTGTGTTGTTAATTTAGACTTAAGAGCAGAGTTCTCGCTGTCAGTCACCATTGCGCTAAATTGTTCATTTGGGGAGTCAACAAGTGATTAGATTCGCCAAATTGTTAATGCTCATTTTTTGTTTTTGCTTTCGTTGCTTTTCATTTTTCATACATATGCATATATGCATATTTTTAATATATTTGTAGCAGATGGTTGAAGTTAGATTAATAACAATCGATGTCACAATTATAAAAACTTAGGATGAAATATATATATATATATATTTTTGTGTTACACGGCTAATCTATTTTGCTAATACTTTTTTCATTTGGAGAATGTTTTTTATTTTTAATTAGCCAATTTACTAACGTTGGTCAAATGTCAGCAAGAACACTGCCTAAGAGTCACCATTTGAGACACTTTTTTTTACAAGGTAATTTATTGTACTGTATGATGCTTATAAAGTAGACTCTCTCAAATCCGCATGACTTGGGACCAGACATTTTGCAGTTTTTTGAATTTCATGGATTTCTGATCATTGCTTTGTTTATGCTTTATAAACAGACATTTGAATGTACAATTAATAATGCAATCGAAACTATAATGAATGCTTACAATATAATTTCAGGGCGGGATGGCGGGATTCGCGCCCAAAATTTTGAAATCCCGCCCAAAAGAATAACGTGAACGGGAGGCTCCCGTCCAAACAATTTTGCATTATGAAACTATGATCAACTCCCACGACCGTTTTGCGAATTTTATGATATTTTCGTGCGAGTAATCGACACATTTTGCGAGTTTTTTTACAGCGAAAAATCATTGAAAATCACGATTTTTTCCGCGGCGAAATAGAGGTGATTCTGTTCGGAATTTCCTCTCCCCCCCCAAAAAAAAAATAACGCATTCAATTCCAAAAATTATGAAACTGATGCCGCGGACGCGCTACTACGCGTAAATTACGCAAAAGATCGGAGATGACACACAAAAGAAACGGCTATTACATGTTTCACAAGACGCGTGATTTCGCAAAAGTTTGCTAAAAAACGGCAAATATTGTTAAAAGATCGCGAAAAAACGACTAATTTCCGGCAAATTCCGTCAAAAGACTCACGAAAAAATGCCTAATTTCATCACATAATTTTGTAAAACGTCAAATTTCGTCCAAAAATCGCGAAAAAACGGCAAATTTCCTCAGAAAATTCACGAAAAAAGGGCAAATTTCGTCCAAAAATCGCGAAAAACGACAAATTTCGACAAAAGATTCACTATAAACGACAAATTTCCCCAAAATATACGAAAAACGACAATTTTCATAAAAAAATCGCGACAAAACATCATTTTTCATCAAAGATCGCGAAAAAACGGCAAATTTCCTCAGAAAATTCACGAAAAAACGTCAAATTTCGTCCAAAAATCGCGAAATACGACAAATTTCGACATAAGATTCACTGTAAACTACAAATTTCCCGAAAATATCGCGGAAAACGATAATTTTCGTAAAAAAATCGCGATGAAACATCAGATTTCATAAAAGAAATCGCGAAAAAACGGCAAATTTTCTCAGAAAATTCACGAAAAAACGGCAAATTTCGTCAAAAAATCACGAAAAAATGGCAGATTTCGTGAAAAGATCGTTAAAAAAGACAGATTTCATCAAAAGATAGCGAAAAAATGAAACTTTCGTCAAAGTGAATCTCTTCCCCCCAAAAAATAATATTACGGGGAGTTCATTTTTCTGTTCAACAAACTAATTTTCCTGTTTCAATATATTTTTTTTTCTTTGCTGCTCTAAAATCAGCTTCTGACAGCTCCAAATCTTTCTGAGTGAGTGCAATTCCTGAAAGCAGCCATCCATTAAACAAAAAGTATCCTTTTACTCAACAAAGTATTCATTTTTTAAGAAAGTCTTTTTCAATGAATCTGACTTGCCCCTTTTTTAAAGAAATGCAAACAATAGTGGTACCTCTTATTTTCTACACTCACATAAGTATTATTTTATGATTAAATTTGTATCTTGCACATTTAATATACAGAAAAATAACATTAGTTATAACAATTAAAATTATAAATATAAATTTATTGAATTAATTAGAAGTTTTATTAATTATTATTAAAACAATAATTAGATCTGTGACAAAAATAATTAGCACCGGGAGGGAATTTACCACCAGTAACAACTAGACAGTATAAAAGTTTTTTTACACATTTTGCATAATTATTCTGAATTGTTAATAAAAATGGCTTCAGTGATATTTTTTTTATGTCTGTATTCTGGTAATTCTTTAAATAGCACATAAAATAATGGCGGGTTTTAAACATTTCTTCTCCCTCCCAAACAGCCAAACTCCCCTCCATTTATAAATGTTGGTAGGGAGACTCCCCTCCTTCAAAAAATTGAATTTCAAGCCCTGTAATAAAATGTTAAATTAAATAATAAACTAAAATAATAAAAAATGATGTTTTTTTTTTAAATGATTAAAATATTAAAAACAAAGTCAAGTTAATTATCAATAATGTATGATTAAATATTCATTATAGAAATAAAATGGAGTTTTCGTAAATTATTCAATGAAACATGCCTCACAAAGTTACATCATTAATTTACATGAAATCATAAAATAAGGATGTTTTATTTCAGGTTTAGCCAGACTTTTCAGAAAAGATTGACTTGAAAGAATTACCAATGATATCAGCAATATCTTGAATTTTTTCACATATAATTTTATTCTTCCTTCATGAAAAACATAAATTTAATAATAATAACAAAAATTATAAATTAAAATATATATTTAATTGATATATGAATTAAAAAAGTCAAATTTTGTCCCTATGCTATCTGAACTGAATGTTCGTTGTTTACATCCATCAATCAAGTGCAGATTTTAGGGTTATGGATTTGAAGGAGTAAACTGTACTACAAATGTATACAGTAACAGTTATCAACTTCAGGTATACCCCATGTTAAAAAAATAAATAAATAAAATGAGATAACAAATCTAAATAATCTTCCCATAAGTATAACATTAGCTTGAGTGCTTCTTTCCATGTTTAGTGTAGACTCTTAAGAGGTTACTTCAGTCATGGAATATAACAAGAATTTTAATGTAAATTCTTCGGGGGCAATATTTTCAAATTTCTCGTTTTGATTTTAAAATTTTTGAATGATTGTTTTGCATGGGATAACTGAGGACAATCTCTAACCAGGCTCGATTTTACTTCTTTGATTTTGGTTAGTTTTATTCATATTAGGAAAGTTCTTATTTCAGTACTGGTTCCAAAAGTAAAAGTGACTTAATTAAAAAGAAAAATATTAAACAAATCAAAAAATGGTTGTTGCATAAATCTACTTCAGCTATCCAATGTGAGAAAAAAAATATTCACACATGTCAGAATAAACTTATATTCAAAATTTTTAGCAAATAATATAATTCTGCATGAAAAACCCTTTTACTTAAATTCAGGAGAAGATTAACCTCCCCCCCCCCTTTATACTTAACCAATCAAACTAGTAATCAGAAAAGCACTTTATCAAAATCAACCTATGTACAATTTTTAAAAAAAAATCTGATAATTCTGCCTGAAAAACCCATTTATATAAATTAAGGGGGATAGCCCCCCTTGATTCTTCATATTTAATCAATGAACCCCCGAAACTAATCAAGGAAACACCTTATCGAAATAAACCTATATGCAAAATTTAGAGCAAATTGGATAATTCTGCATGTAAAAACCATTTATATGAATTGAGCAGGAGACTTGAAAACAGTCTTAAGAAATTTCTATTTTATCTCAATTTTACATGTAAAGGATGTATTTGAAAAAAAAAATCAAATTCTTAAATGTCACAACATTTCTTCATAAAACAGGGTAGCTCTTGCAGAGCTTATATGTTTTGTGAAAATTAAATGCAACTTATGTTATAGTAAGTAAAAAAATTAATCACATTTTAAATTTCCAAAAGAATTTTTAAAAAGCGGAAAAGGGGGAGGGGGTGGTAGTTGAGTTAATCATATATAACTTTAAAATAGATAAATAAAGTTTATTATTTAAATTCAATGCAAAAAATACCAATTTGAAACTAAGTTTAAGTAACTGTTAAAACTTACCAAAAAAAAAAAAAGACTTACGAAATATTTAAATTTTATAGCTTTAAACAACAAAACAAAAAAAAATTGAATAGCATCCAGAGTTATTAACAGGATTAAATTCTAATAATAAATATTTTTAGTTATTTTTTTTTAATTGAACAGGAGTTTAGGGACCATCCATAAACATCATTGGAATAAAAACAGCTAAGAATCATAAATCATTGTTGTCCATTAACATCAAACTTCTTTGCTTACCATAATTTCAGTCTAGCAGTTCCAAAAGCAGAGAACAAATTACACCTCACATTTTGTTTTAAAGTGGCACCAGCAGAACACCATAATTCGTAATCCTTGTCACTGAATCCCATTCTCTTGTACATACTTCACAGGGGACAAAATCTAAAAAAGAAAGTAAGAAATACCTAATTAAATTGTAGGATTTCATCATGTAAGAGATATTTTTGTGTTTCTCAAAAAACACAAGATTCCTTTAAACATTTAATATAATAAATTCATAAGAAAATAACTGTACTAATAAAATTTAAAGGAGGGAAAAAAGTTGCTTTTTGATTAGCCACATACCAATGTTATATAAACATATATATATATATATATATATATATATATATATATATATATATATAACACTAGCGCCCCGGCTAATCTCTCGCCCCCCCCCCCTCCCCACAAAAAAAGCTTCAAAACAATATAACGTTATTAAAACCTATACTCAAATGTCACTGTATAAAAAAAACTTGCAAAATAAGAGTGGATGTCATTCTTTCATCCCAGAATATGGAAAATTATTTAGAATTATTGAGCATATAAGTTAAGCATAAGTTACTAACAAGAAACTATAGATAAAACCAAACCACAATTAGATACCATGTTGAAGTAAGAAAACATTTTAGTAATCTAAGCACAATATTAACTAACAAAAAATTGGATTAAATAATTCTTACCTGAATTTTACAAATAATTTAATGTAGATATAGTGATAGTAATTAAATAAATCCTTTGTCAGCAATCGTCAATGTGCAACATCAACATAAAAATTTAAAGATATAAAATAACCAACAGACCCATTATATTGATGGAACATGAGAACTCAGAATGTTTGTTTTCAGAAAAGCAACCATTTATTCAGTCTATTTTCAGATTGTTTTGTAGCAAATAGTTTGAAATAAAAAAACTCAAAATTTTGAATTCATTATCAAAATAGCATTAATTATATTATCATTACAACTTGTTCATTTGATGATTTATTGCATATTATAAATATTAAGTGAAGACTTAAACATATTATAAAATAAATATTAAATGTTTAGACAGCACAAGTAAATCATAACATAACTTCATTCAGAAAAAATATAGGAAAATATTCTTTCTGCAAGCCTTTAATAAAATGCAGTTGTTTTATTTACAGTAAGTTGTGCATATAAAAATAATTTAGAAAAAAAAAAGTTTTAGACATCTTTTTACTTTTTTAAAATAGGATGAGCATTAAAAACAGGAACAGAAGGATAGCTCTTAAAATAATTAAAGTAACAACAAAAAATTTAAACTTTAGCTATCACATAAAAAAGTAGTCATTTACTTAAAAATAATCGTGTAGGAAGTGTATATTAGCAAAATATTATTTGATTATTATAAAAAATGCAAAAAATTCTTCTAGTAATGCTGCTTAAATTTTTTCGTTTCAAATTTACAAAGCTCTACATCATGTGAGCATTTTAATTCACTAGCACAAAATCAAATTTTTCAACCCTCTTTGATACTTATAATTCTAATTATAAATAAATACTTTAGATACACTGCTACTGTAGCCTATATAAAATTTAAATTCATTTGTAAAATATCACATGAAAGTTTGATTGCAAAACTGTTGAGCACAATGCTTATTAAGCATTGAAATTTAAAAAGATGAAACCAGTGTAATTTATTAGAGTACACTTGAATAATAATTTAAATAAATAAACACAAGCACACAAAATAGTACACAAATATATAAACATACTTAGAGCACGTGTTTTTAAAAATCCTATAAAAGCCATTTAGAAATATTCAGTTGAGTTTAATAAAACTGCAGGGCTCGAAAAATAGCGTTCCCGGGATCCCGGGGAACCCAGAAATCCTTTCCGGGAACGCATATTTTATCACTAATGTTCCCGTCCGGGAACCTAATGTTTCGCCATGTCTGCTAGCAATGCCGCGGACGCATTATAACGCGTAAATTAAGCAAAAAATCGACAAAAATAGCTCATAAGCGGCCCGGGGGATGCGTAATTTCGCCGAAATATTACGGAAAAAGCCCGGATTTCAACATAAAAATCGCAGAAAAAACGCAAATTTCATTGAAGGATCGCAAAAACGGCAAATTTTGTCAAAAAGTCGCGAAAAAACGGCAATTTTCATTAAGAAATCGCAAAAAAGCGGCACATTTCGTTAAAAAATCATGGAAAACAACAAATTTTGTCAAAATATCGCAAAAAACGGAAAAATTTCATCAAAAATAATTAAAAGACAACAGATTTCGTTGAAAGATCGCATGAAGCAACGCAAATTTCGTAAAGATTTTCTTTTGAAAAGTGACAGGCTTCGTTAAAACATCGCGATAAAATGGCAAGTTTCCGAAAAACATCGCGATAAAACGGTACGTTTCCTTAAAACATCACGATAAAACGGCAGATTTCGTCAAAAAAATCGCGAAAAAACGGCAAATTTCGTAAAAAAATCGCGAAAACGACAAATTTCATTAAAAAATCGCAAAAATCAGCAAATTTTGTTAAAAAAATCATGGAAAACAACAAATTTCCTTAAAAATCGGTAAAATACGACAAATTTTGTCCAAAAACAGCGGTAAGACGACACATTTCGTCAAAAGATTGTGGAAATGCTCCAAAATTCGTCAAAAAATCGTGCGAAGCAGCGCAAATTTCATTAAAAAATATGAAAACGGCAAATTTCGTAAAATTTTTTTGAAAAACGGCAGATTTCGTTAAAACATCGCGATAAAACGGCAGATTTCGTCAAAGAATCGCGAAAAATGGCAAATTTCTTTTAAAAAATCGTGATAAAACGGAAAATTTTGTTAAAATACTCAAACATAATTTTTTTCGGGAACTTATACTTTTCATCTGGGAACCTATATTTTTCATGTAGGTTCCCAACTGGGAACCTTAAAATTTTTAGAATTTTCAAGAAAACAAAATTTTCAAAACATATACGAAAGTTGGATAATGTTAAATAAATACTATCAAATATTACCAAGTCATTTAAACAATTCTATGACACATCAATATTTATATAGCATTAAATATATAAATTTACTACATAAAAATTGGAATAAATAAAAAATATATGGTGTAAAAAAGCAGAATCTAAAATAGAAGATATTTTTTAAACCATATTACAAAATAAAATTAACTTTTACCTTCATTTCGGGAGATAAGACTACATAATGTAAACCAATTTGCAGGAAAAAATTCAAATTTTGATTCTAAAACAAGGATTAATAAAAAAAAATTCACAAATAATGTTATTTGCTTCGTAAAACACAATAAATATTTAACATACAATAACTGTTTACGTCCGCCAATGCTTATTCCGCATTCCATCTGCCTCTGAGCAGCCGGAAAAGCTAACAGACATTCCGCATATTCAAAATGCCTGAATTCTGGATTTTGTGGAGAGAATTGCTCATCCTCGGAATAACAACCGGAATCACTGAATTCAGAACGGTACAGCAGATCTCCTTAAATCCGCGAACGCCAGAAATCTGCGCATTTATTCAGATGTAAACAATGAAATTAAAGATGGCGCTGAAGTCAGCGGCTAACGCAATACAAATAATTCTTTAAATATATACATATTTAAATCCTTTTCAACTTCTTCCTTTTTATTTAATGCCTTTCAATTTAAATTTTGCAGTGTTAAATAATACGTTTCTTAGACGTAAGATGATTGATTTTTAATCGAAATAATCATTATCTTATCGTAGTCGTAGGTGCAATATAACTTTCAATGGCCGTTTGGTAGTGTTTGCAATTTACGTGGTAGGATAATTTTTGCTATATAAAATTATTATTTTAATAGTTCTATTACTATTTTTGTATCCTTGTTAGTTACGAAACGAATTTGGGATCTACATCCGGTTTACTAATTACGGTGATCGATATTTAATCAAAATAATCATTATCGTATCATAGTTGCAGCGTAATATAACTTTTAATGACCATTTGGTAGTGTAGACTAATGACGATTTGGTAGGCAGGAAAAATTTTTGCTGTATAAAATGAATATTTTTAATTAATCAAGCTTTTTTTGTTTATTAACAAAGACAAATATTTTTCTTTATAAATTTTTCCTCGTCAGTTTTTATATTCAGTATTGCATCTTAATTATTTATTTTATTTTAATATTTTTCTAAAAATTTATTTTACTGAAATTTTATTTGTAATAATGACTTGCTTTTTAACTATTTATTTCTTTGAATATTTTACTTAATTATTTTAATGTTTCAATTTATTATATGCATTGATTACAATGCTTAACTACCAATCAAATTAATGTTTCAAAAATGTAAACAAATCAATGACCAGGAATCCGCATAATTCTAAAATCCGAAAACCTCTGGTCCCAAGCTTTCCGGATTTGAGGGAGTCTACTGTATGACGATTCCGCATAAGTGTAGAATACGGGGTAAAGTTCTTATGAGAACCACATAATAACTGCCTGACAGCTTTATAAGAGAAAGAATATAAATAAGAATATACCTGGTATAAATATTACATATTGTATAAATAAAGTGTACAGTGAAAATCATATTTAACATTGGTCAAAATGGGTAGAACCTGCCGTTAAAAGTGTATATACCCAATATTGGGGAAATGCATCATTTTTCTCAACACTTGCGAGTGAATTTTTAGGTAGCCTTCAAAAACCGAAGAACATAAAAATATGTTGAAAACTCTTTTTTTGTACTAGATAGCTATAAATTGCAATTTTCCGGGTGACTTTGATGTAAGTTCTATTCTATATTAAACTTTCCTCCCCTGAATCTATTTGTTAATTCGATAGGAAAAATATTACGAAAATACATTGAAGTAACAGGAATCGACTATTTTTGCAGTTGCATAAATTTTATCCAAACCATTTTCAGCTGTATTTGCATTTTGCTGGCTGGCAAGGTTTTCTTGAAATTCTAAATGATATTAAATGCATGCATACAAAATATTAGAAAAATTTGTGAATTTTGCAAAAACTTGTTCAACAGTGCAGTTGTTGTTACTTCAAATACAGTTCTGAAAGTTCCACTCTCAAATACGCAACTTTTAAAAGTTTTTGTGTGTCACATCACAAAATTGGTTGAATCCAAAATGATATTGATTTCAAAAGAAGAATCTCAAACAAATAAAAGACACTGAAAAACGGTTAGTGTGTCGGTGGGACGATGAAACTAATGATTTCCCCAACGTACATCCCAAACATATTTGTTGCAGATAGCGGTTGGGAGTGGGTGGGTCAATCGCCGCTGTGAGCTGCCCATCTTTGTCCACGACCTCTACCTATGTCCCAAATAGCCGGATTTTCTTACGCGAATTGCTGTCACTGCTAAGCGACCACGAGACCCATTACGTACAAAGTGTATTACAAATTCCTAAAGTGATAACATTGTATATCTACAGCGCCCTATCACATAAACTCCAAAGAATGATGTAGGTGGAACAGTCAATATTTCTACGTATAGGCACATATCTATCGACACTCCATACAAGTTATATATCTAAGAGTATATAATGTGACAATTTAATGAATGAATTTTGTGCCGTTTAAGGAAATGAAAATTGTAAAATCGGCTACTAAATTCAGAGTTAAAATTAATGCAGTTTGTTTAAAAATGTCTTGTTTATTATATTTTTCTTTCTGTTTTCAGATTCAAAGATAGATAAAACTTTCTCACTGAAGTTCAATAAGTCATTTCTTTGGATCAAAATGTCAACAATCCGATAAGTACTTATTCTTTGAGAAAGTTTCTGTTATCATCCAAAAGAAAACATTTTCGCAGGTAAAAATGTCATCGATTGCAAAAGAAAATTCTTGCTTAAGTCAACAGCACTTAGTTCCTCAGAATGAACATAAAGAAAAAGATTCCTCCACTGAAACAAGAGAAAAAGTTTTTATTTGTGAAGTATGTTCCAAAAGATTTGCTAAGGAAAGTTCTCTAACAAGCCATCTAGAAGACATTCACACAGGAGAGAAGTCATTTGTTTGTGAAGTATGTTCTAAGGGGTTTCGCTATAACAGCAATTTGAGAAAGCATCTGTTATCACACACAGGAGAAAAACCTTTTATTTGTGAAATATGTTCCAAGGAATTTTCTCAGAGTGGTAATCTAAGAAAACATTTCTTAATTCATACAGGTGAGAAGCCTTTTGTTTGCGAAATATGTTCCAAAGGATTTTCTCAAAAGGGTACTCTAAGAACCCATCTCCTGACTCATACTGGAGAAAAACCCTTTGCTTGTGAGGTATGTTCCAAGAGATTTTCTAAAAATAGTAATCTAAGAATCCATCTCTTGACGCATTCAGTAGAAAAACCTTTTATTTGTGAAATATGTTCCAAAGGATTTTCTGATAATAGTAATCTAAGAAGTCATCTCTTAACTCATACAGGAGAAAAACCATTTGCCTGTGAAATATGTTCTAAGAGATTTTCTAAGAATGGTAATCTAAGAACCCATCTCTTGACTCACACAGGAGAAAAACCTTTTGTTTGTGAGACATGCTCTAAAGGATTTTCTGAGAAAAGTAATTTGAAAAAACATATCTTGACTCATATATGAGAAAAACCTTTTGCTTGTGAAGTATGTTCCAAGATATTTTCTCAGAGTTGTAGTCTAAGAAGGCATCTCTTCACGCATATGGGATAAAATCTTTGTGTTTCTGAAATGCATTCCAAAGAATTTTCTAGACATTGTCAACTAGAAAGACATCTTATGATTCATACTAGAAAAAATGTTTTGTTTGTGCAAGATGTTTTCGAAAGGATTATCTGATAACCATTATTTAAAAAACATTTGTCTCATATTATATAGATAACTTTTTAAAATCTCTTGTATTTTTTGTTGTTAAAATTGTGTATGAACCCTGTATGTCTTATTGCATTTACTGTTATCACATCTCTTCTGTTTTAGCATTTAGTAAAAAAATAATAAAAGTTGTAATTTTTTTTTCATAACTGTCACAGTTCTCATTTTGATAAAAAGCAAATAACTCCAGACCTGTTCATTAGTTTACAGTAAAACTTTTTGATTGTTTTAATTTTTGTTATTTTACAGTAAAGTGACTTTCCCCTAAAATTAAAACTTAGACCTGAAAAGGATAAATTGTACCTCAATACGTTACACAACTGGAAAAGCTTTATTGCAGTAAAACTTTTAAAAATAGATGACAAATATGCCAAAAAAAATTTTTTGAGGAAAAAACATTTGCTTATTTGTTTTTCTTAAAAAACTTACAAATGATTTCGATAAAGCATGTCTCAATTTTCATGTATTCTTTGCATCCAGCATGACCTGGGATTTTTCTAAAATTATGTAAATAATTATTGTTTGGCATGTTTGCTCAATTCATAAATAATAGTTTTATAAGCTCATCAGGCATGAATTATACTTCTAAAGTATTGTTTCTTTTGCGTGTCAATTCTGTATGCTTCTGGTTTGTTTTTGTCAAATACAAAAATTCTTTTTGACTTGTCAATATTGCCCCGTATCATCTCTATACTGATAGCCCAATCGTGACTGTCATCAATAGTTCTGGGCTGGCCTCTTAATTTTTTTTCTATGTGAGTTGGATATATTTATAGTATAGCCAAGTGCAGGGTATAAATCGCCAGATACTATTCCATCGCTATAATTTCATTTATATGTATTATAATAGCCCAAATTATGTAACTGTTGTATACATCTTTGATTTTCATACGCAAAGCTTCCATTTGATTAGAAAATCGAAATTCTTCTTTTTGAATAAAACTGCGGAAAAGTTCCCATGAACATAAAGAATTCTTGGTATTTATATGTTATACAAGCATAACTCTTGGTAAAATCATTTTGTAACTTACCAATTTTTTTTTTTTTTTTTTTTTTTGTATGATGAATTAAAATAATGTTTAGATGTAAAATTAAGTGTCATGGTTTACAGTATTATTTATTTTCCTTCTTTTTTTCTTTTGAGAAATAAATCAAATCCACGAATTTTAAATATTTCCGTTTTAAATGAAGTCATATTTAAAACTAGTGGTTGGTGGCCGGGTGGCCACCGTAATACTTACCCATCATGGATATGAATAACATAATAAGGTACCCTGGTGTAATAACGCCACGTTAAGGTTCTACTAATTTTCACGGATCGGTTTTAGATTGTATTTTTCAAACAAATATATGATTTGATACAGCAACTCATTGACTATCTATATAAAAAAATAATTTAACAGATATGTATTCATAAAATGTAATGGCTTGATTTCTTGACCAATGCTAGTTGGCGTTATTACCCACCTATATGGGTAATAACGCCATGCAAACAAAACTATGAAATAAGATGGAATAATTGCATGTAGATTGCCCAGTTCTAAAAATACAAACCCTACAAACTTAGAAATTGACAAATTCCATTCTAAGCTATTGAAAATGTTAAACGTTTTGTGAAAGTGTAAGAAAAATAAAGGTGTGGTGTGGTGGGGGGGGGGGGGGAGAATGAGGCAAAAGAATATCAGACCGTGGGCTTCTTTTCGCTTAAAAAGAACCGCCTGAATAGAATTATTAGAAACATTGCACAGTTTTAACTGTGTTTATTTGAATCAGTATTTAGGATGTAGCTCGGCCACTGTAGGGAATCAACCGGGATATTAATGCCAAGGATTGGCGTTATTACCCCGTCATAGTTATTGCGCTGTACATTTTAAATTGCAAATTATCTCAAGAAGATATCCAAAATCTTCAACAACATTTTGAAAGTCCATGAAAGGTACTACAAATTTATGTAGTTAACAAAGTATTTTCGAATAAAAAAAATAGTCTTCACGTCACAAAACGTATCTCACAAATTTTAGATCAAGCGTTAATTTTAGTTGCTTGTAAAAACAATAAGACCTAAAAATGAAAAAAAAAAACCTTGAAGCTGTTTTTTGTGATTTATATGACTCAAAACTCTTCTGTGCCGAGCACATGTGTGTCATTTACCAGAGTATTTCATAATTATGCATGTTATTACCCCGCCTGACGTTATTACACCAGACCACCTTATATGAAAATAAAACACGTGTAAACTATTTATAAAATGTATTGCAACTCCAAAACAAAATTTAAAAGTATAAATGAATATTTTTAATATTGATAGTAATGTTCTATTAATGAATTGCTGATGAACCAATTTCGACAAATTATATAAAACGCCAAACTACTCAAGTAGTACCGAAATGCGTAAAAGACGCATCCTTATAGCTCCAAAAATAATAATCCTATTAACCAGCAGTTTACTGCGACAGATTAAGTCTCTCATTCCCAATTAAAATACATCTTTGAATTGAAATTTGAATGAAATACCGGATCAGGAAAAATGTGGAAAACAGGATAACAAATATCTCGACAACTATTACTCTTATTGATTTCATTGTTTGTGGAAAATTTTTGTTATTTTATTGCCTTTTACATTTATTCCTTAAAATAAAAAAAAAAAAACGAAAATTTTTATATACCTTTCAGGGCTTCCAAATGGTCCGCGAACTGAATATCAGTATTTTTTAACAGAAAATTTCATGATACGTTTGCACTAGAATCAAGTTCCAGAAGTGGTTTCTTTACAATTTGCAAGAAAAATCTAAAAAGAAAATTTCTCTAAGAAAATTCTAATGTTCAGTTGGCGGACCATTTGGGAACCCTGACCTTTTAACAGAACGAATTTTTCGAGATCCAGAAAAAAATAGTTCCGGATAATCGAGGTTACTGATATTAAATAGGCTTTGTCCCATTCTTACATACTAAGTACATACAAAATGTCA
>CAXHSM010001376.1:20690315-20708354 GCA_964019185.1 Maratus speculifer | reverse complement strand
GGTGAGAAACCTGTTGTATGTGACATATGCAACAAGAAATTCTCTCAAAAGAGCCATTTAAGCAGCCATCTGTTTACTCATACTGATGAGAAACCGTTTGCGTGTGATATATGCAACAAGAAATTCTCTCAAAAGGGCAGTTTAAGCACACATCTATTGATTCATACCGGTGAAAAATCTTTTAAATGTCAGTTATGCAACAAGAAATTCTCTCAAAAGGGCCATTTAAGCAGCCATCTGTTAATCCATAGTGGTGAGAAACCTTTTGTATGTGAGATATGTAACAATAAATTCACTCGAAACGATGATTTAACGAAGCATCTGTTAACTCATACTGGTGAAAAACCTTTTGTATGCGAGATATGTAACAAGAAATTCTCTCAAAAAAGCTATTTAAGCAGACATCTGTTAACTCATAGTGGTAAGAAACCTTTTGTGTGTGAGATTTGCAACAAGAAATTTTCTCAAAAGGGCCATTTAAAGAAGCATCTGTTAATCCACACTGGTGAGAAACCTTTTGTATGTGAGAAATGCAACAAAAAATTCTCTCTTAAGTGTAATTTAAACACACACTTGTTAATTCATACTGGTGCGAAACCTTTTGTGTGCGAGGTATGCAACAAGAAATTCTCTCGAAAGAACGATTTAAGAAGACATCTGTTAATTCATACTGGTGAGAAAACTTTCGTGTGTGACATATGCAGCGAGAATTTTACTAAAAAGTGTAATTTAAGGAGGCATCTCTCAATTCACACTGGTAAGAAACCTCTTGTACGTGAGATATGAAACAGTGAACTCTCTCAAAAGGATGATTTATGATAGGTTTTGATAATTCATAATGGTCAGAAACTTTTTGTGTGCGAGATATTTAAGAAGAAATTTTTTCAATGGAGTGATTTAGCCAGGAATCTCTTAATTCACACTTGTAACAATTCTTTTGAGTGTGAGATATGCAACAAGAAATTCTTTCAGATATATGCTTTAAGCAAAATTTTTTAATTCATACTAGAGAGAAACCTTTTGTGTGTGAGATTTATGTCAAGATATTCTTTCAAATGATTGATTCGAAAAAGCATCTGTTAATTCACAGAGGCAAGAAAACTTTTATGAGAAATTAACAAAAACTAATGCCAAAAAAAGCTATCTAAATGCTTTACTTTGCCCCTAAAATGTGTTAATTACAATAAAAAAGAAATGAAAGCCGTACAATATTCAGAAATAAAAGAATATATATATTTCTTTCCATGCATTACAGTGTCTAAAAAAGAAGAGTAGTCAACGGTAATTTTCTCATTTAAACCAGTAAATCAAGAGCTAGGCACAAATGTCATATACGCATCTAATTGGCGCGATTTTTTCTGATGCCAATTCAGCGGATGCTCCGTTTTGAAATACTAGTTACCTAATTATTTTTTGATTATTTTCTATAATTTAAAAAAATAACAATAAATAAAAAAAGTTTAGTTAAAAATTTTAGAACAAAACTATTTTTATACTTTTAAAAAATAAAATAAAAGTAAATAAACAATTTATTAATAAATAAACAACAACAGCCAGGTAGCATGTGTTTGACATAAAATCGTCATTTTGTTGGAGTCACGCAAATGTGGTGCGTATATGACATCTGTGCCAAGAGCTATACCATGAGGCTTGGCAAACTCAATTTTCTTTTAATCACGCATTATACTATCTGCAAAATATTAAAAATATATTTATTTTTTTCACTTATGCACCTTAAAAATTTTATAATCATTGATACTATTTAAGTTAAAAAAATTTTGTTAAACCTAATTTCGAACAATAACGTTCTTTGATGGTAAAATTGATTTTCTTATAAATATTTAAGCTGATAATCAAAATGTTAGTTTTGAAAAGGATATAACCTCCTTACTTACCCGTAATGTTGAAAAAATAATTATGTATGTTTGCAACACTGATTATTATTTTTGAAGATACCAACTGTCTGATGGCATTTCAAATGTAAGTAAGGTTTGTAAAATTTCTTTTAAACCATCCTTTTCTCGTCAGGATTCTATTGAAAGAAAGTATCCTAATTTAACTGTCATGTCATTACTGATAGTTTAAGTAATATTTTAAGTTCCTTAATTTCAAGATCGCCTGTTCTGATTGTTATTTCACAAATAAATGACAGTCTGGTGTTGTTTTTAAATGTCAATAAATATTGGAAATTAAACAATGAAATATTTGCTTACGTCAGCCAATTCAATCTCTAACACTTTCCATGATATTGAAAAAATTATTATGACTTCGATATAGCTCATGCCTATCTGATTATGAGTTAACTCTTTCGAATTACACAGATTACGATGTAATTGCTGTAAGATATTTTTTACTATGCCACACTCGTCATTGAAAATGAATTATGTACATTCAATCAGGTTAACATTGCTATACTTTTACGAAACTTTGATCCATTCTGCCGTGGTGGAACCTTGACGAGTTATTTCCATTGAGCTGCGAAACTCATATTAGTTCATCTATCTATGTTTTGAGACCAAAATGTTACTGTTAATTCAAGTGATGTAGCAGATTTGATCTTTTTTCGCTCTTAGATCAAGGTTACCTTGATTGGCTGTAGCATTTGTAGATCGTTCAGCAGGATGTTCAGAATGATTCTATGTTATAATATGGTCTAACTATGTGAAAAATCGTTTGAGATTTTTTATTTTACATTATTTGAAAAAAAAAAATATTGAATGAAATGTGTATGAATTTCTGAGGTTTAATAAAAGAAGTTTTCTGAAAAACAGGGAGTGCAAATTTTATTATACTTTTATATTTCGTATATTGTCGTTTGTAAGCCTTTCTTTTTTCAAAAGAAAAGAAAATTGAAGAAAAGCTTATAATTGAGATTTAGAAAAAATTATTAAAAACCTATTCTTATCTTTAATGTAGAAAAAAAAGATGGTGAATACAGTAATCAGAATCTTCGGATCTTCAACCGATCAGTGCTTAAAAGAAGTTGGAAATTGCACATCTAACATAGCAAATGATGTGAGTTTGTACCATAATAAAGTTTTAAAAATATTCAGGTTTTTGTGTAATAGTATACAAAACATCAAATATAGTATCGACCGAAATCTTTTGTGTGTCCTTGTAAATACTATCTGCTTTCTATTATACAAAAAGTAACTTGCAGTAAACTTCAGCATCGTATATGAATTTCATAAAATGTGAAATAGTTTAATAGTAATAAGCGTGCTTCAAACAGTATTTCCCCCCTATACCATTGTGTAATAGAATACTTTTGTGTGGCATTGTAAATTAATAACAAATATTCTTGGCACAACAGATTGTCAAAATGTATTTTTTTTAATATATACTTCTTAGATATATATGTAATCTGTTATGTTCGAAAAAGTATAACATCTTTAAAATTCCCTTGAAACTTTTTTTCTATTTGAAATGTAATGCTTTTTATTGTCCCTCTAATTAAACTATGCATCCGATTTTCATAAAATCTGAAATGATTCAACAACATTATGCAACTATTATGTATTTTAAATTTCAATCTATTCGATAGAGTAATTTTTGCATTATTATATGCGGACAGAATGACGGACTGAACGACAGACAGACGGACAGAGCGACAACAATAGGTGCTACGTATTTACATAATTACGAACGCACCTAAAAACCGCATAAAAATATTTGCATTTTTAACGGAGTTATAAGCATTTAAGGTGCTAATTATTTTTATAATTACGAACGCACCTAAAAAAATCATATCAATTCTCCCTCTAAAATCCTCTATTCTTTAGCACGCAAAATATTAAAACTTTTTTTTAATTCTTTAAAATATATTTTAACAAATAATCTATCATCTAAATACCTCCCCTTGAAATTACTTCCAACTTCTTTGTCCCGTCTGATAACAAACATGCGTTGTTTAATATTTATAATTCTTTATTTTTAAATTCATTTATTTTTTGACTTATTTAATGAATAAAACATATAGCAAACGCGGTAGCATCTAGTATAATATGTTTAAAAAGTGGAAAATGCAAAAATATTTTTGAAATTTCTGACGAGCCAGTTGACTAACGACAGGGATTTTTTTATTTTTATTTATTTATTTATTTGTTTGTTTGTTTGAAGATAGAACTTGATGAGACGAATAAAATAATAGCATTCTAAAAATTATCGTAGTTTACTGTAGTTTTTTTTTATTAAACTTTTAACTCAAAAAATGAAGACAAAAAATTCAACAAACTGTAGCTAACAATCCCATAGATGAATTAACTTCATTTTTGTCTATTTTTATCTTGATGGTAAAACTTAATTTAGCTTCTTTTTTTCATTTTTGTATGTTTGACGGTCGCTGAGAAAATCGAATTTGTCTTAAAACTCCAGTTGAACATTGTTTCTTATTGTTGCTGATATAGTTCTTTAGCTCATTGCCTCTAAGTTTAAATGAATATAAAAATTGTTATGTGTGTAGCATAATTCATTCAAATTAAATTAATCACGTGTAAATATCGTTGTTTTTTTTATTGTGAAGCTTTCAGTTTCTGTTCTTTCAGTAAAGTTGTGAATGCAATGTAGTTTTTTCATTCGACTCCTTGGTTCATTTTCCAGAAAATATTCATGCAATAACTTTTTTGTTATTCTAATACAACTACAAAATCTTGAAGGCAGCAATTCTTCTGCTTTTTAAGATATCAAGATAAAATTCGTTTTCATCAAAAAATTTATAAGACTAGTATAAAAAATGCTCTGACGAGCATAAAAAACGGTTTATAAGTTTTTAAAATGAAAAAGGATTATTATGAAAAAAGATTTGACAAGTGCTTCTATTAATAACTGAGCATGATGGAGGACAAGGGATCCCTTCTTAGCTGCAACTCACTTCAAAGCCAACTTTGAAAAAATAATATTTGCGCTTTTCCCATAAAAACAAATCAGTCACAATTAATTTAAAAATGTACAGTGTTTAAAGACGTACCCAGTAAAGATCAAGGGCGGATCTGGAGAGTCCTCAAGGGGGGGGGGCGATTTTAAAAATTGGGAGGCTCGAATCTTATGCGTGGATCGGGGTTAATATTTTCACTGCAAGTCGGGTTTGGGTCCGGTTAACTTCTACATTTTCTGCGGGTCGGGTTTGGGTCCGGTTGACTTCTACATTTTCTGCGGGTCGGGTTTGGGTCCGGTTGACTTCTATATTTCAAGCGGGTCGGGTTTAGGTCCAGTTGATTTCTATTTTTTGCTGTTGGTCTTGTTAACTAATCAGGGACGTGCGAACAGAAAACTGCGCCTGGTCAAAGTTTCAGTTTACATTAAAAATTCGTTAAAAATTTTAAAAAAGTTAAAAATTTTAATTAAAGTTAAGTTTAATTAAAGTTAAAAATTCTGCTAGAAGATTTTATGTTTTAAAACTGTTTATGGGGATGCTAGAAACAAGAATTAATGGTTTTCCTACAAAATATCTCGAGGCTAAATTTTGTAGAGCCAGAAAACCACAAAATTTTCGAACTTTTTTCAGTTTTTTGCCTATAACTCAAAAATTATAAAATTTTTGCGTACCATTCTCAATTACAAAAAGAAAAAGCATTAAATTCTCTACAAATTTCACACTAAAACTGTTTTTCTAAAGCCAATATTAGGTGCGCTACAGTTTTCTGAAAGTGACTCTATTTTTTTTCTAACATTGTGGAAAAATTGCAAAAGCAAAAATATGACACAATTTTTCATTATTTTATCTTCTTTCGAGTAACTTATTTAATTAAAGGTATTTGCATGATAACGATGATGAATTACAACGGTAACATTGTAAAAAAAACTAAGAACATTAACTTTTTTTTAAAATTAGAGCTTTAGTGGAGAACATTAATATTAGGTATTTAACTGAATGTAAGTAAAAAATACTTACGGTGACATTATTACATCCTCTCATTCTGGATAAATAATGTCGTTGATATTTTCTTAGTTATTCTTATTACATTTTTTTACAAATTGCCGAGCATTTGAGCCTTAATTTATGAAAAGAATATGCATCTCTGTACCCTTTTTTACTGCTACATGACACAACATGGAGCAAGGATTCAAGTACCGGGTCTTGGCATATTTGAACTGGCTGAAAGAGATCGTCCGACCTGTGAGCCCACCCCCATTCTTCAGGAGGGATGTTGTTTCCTAGCCTAGCTTGTACCTGATGATAAAATCGGAGAAAATGATGCTGCACAGCCTCTCGTGTTGGTAGTAGTCTTGCAATATGAACTTTGCTTTTTGTGGCAGATTTAGCAAATAACTGGAACCTTAAGGTGTTCAGTTTCTGTGTGGTATCTATGCATCTACTGTATAGTGCAATATGAAATTTTTCTCCAGCCTTAATGATCCTCTTTTAATGATCCTTCTTTTCATAAACTCCTATAAAGCAATCTAAGTTCTACATTTTGCTCCTAAAATTTGTCAGTTGCAGTTAACTAACTGTAGCATATTACAGAAATAAAGAAATTATTTTTTACAATTTATCGCAGTGCACAAAAGAACAGTGACACTCCAAAATTTGCCTATTAAGCTTGTAAATCAGTACATCAGGAGTCATGCCATGTGCCATGACAAACACAATTTTATTATTATCATGCTTCATATTAATTGAAAAATATTACATACGTCTGGTTTTTTTACACTTATAAGCTTGTAAGATTTTATAATGATTGTTCTTATTTAACTGAAAAATAACTTTTGTTTAACCTGATTTCTCACAATAAAGTTCTTTGATGGTTTAAGCTGATTTTCTTATAATTATTTAAGCTGAAAATAGTAGTATTGTAAACGGAATGGCCGTCTGTCTTATCCATATTATTGAACAGTGTGTGTGTAAGTGTATTCCATACACTGGTTGTTAATTCAAAAGGTAAAAATTATCTGATGACATTTGAAATATAAGTAAAGTTTGGTAAAAATGTTTTAAACCTATGCTTTTCTCATGAGGATTTTAATAAAAGAAAGTATCCTAATTTAAATGTTTATGTCATTACTCATACCTTAAGTAATCTTTTAAGTTCCTTAATTTTAAGCTCGCTTATTATGACTGTTATTTTGTTAAGGAATAGCAGTCTGATGGAAATTTTAAATGGCAATAAATACGGTAGACTCTCTTAATTCCGCAACTCTCTAAAATCCACACATAATTTACCGATGTAAACAATGAAACTTTTAGTTCAGATGTTGGGATAGAATTTGACTTTTTTATTTTCATATCAATTCTATTTTAAACTGTAATTTCCCTTAATATTGCTGATTTCATGCTTTTTTAGGAAGAAAGAATAAATTATTTTTTGTAAAATATTCGAGATATTGCTAATATCACTTGTAATCACAATATTTTTGCCAAATGTTTGTATGCATTAATCAAACATTTATGGTTATTAAGTCTGACTAAACCTGAAATAAAACGTCTTTATTTTATGATTTTTATATGAATTAGTAATGCACTTTTATGAGGCAAGTTTTTTTGAATAATTTAAGAAAAATTGATTTCATCTTTGTAATGAATATATAACTATACATTATTGATTATTTACTTGACCTTTGCTTTTAATATTTTAAAATATTATCTAATTTTTTTTAGATCATTATTTTGTTTAGTTATTTTATTACATTGTAAGCATTTATTATAATCTCCATTGCATTATTTAACATTAGATATCTTTTAAAATAATTTATCGTTTTATAAGTTGTAGGCTTTAGCATGTTTATAAACATTTTTTTTATAAATCTGTCAATCTTCATATTTTTGTATGCAGTTTTTTCTTAATATTAACGAAGAAAGACCCCCGATCGCCAAAAAATTATTGTCAACGACGGTGACAGCTTTATTTACTTTTTTTAGAATAAAAAAAAATTTTTAAAAAAAAATTTTCCATTTTTGTTGAATAAAATGTTGAAATTCATTACATTTTAAGTATCATGGCTTACAAAGAGAGGGTCAACTTTAGTAACCACAGAATTTGATTATTATAATATATGTTGTAGGATAGAGATCCCTTAGTCTCATATTCGATGGATTTTTTGCAACATTCCTTATTTCCTGATAAATAAGGGGGAGGGAGGTCTAATATTTTGACACAACTTACATGCTTTATAACGAAAGGATAGTGTTGATCGTAGCTCTCTTGGTACAGTGTTGGTCTTCGTTCCACATTTGAAAACGAAAAGCACACGGAGTATAACAAGCAATTCGCACGAGCATAGTAAGTAGATATGAAAGCGAACGCTTTGGATCTGCTCGTACGCAGATCCGTTTCTCCGAAAATTTCGAATTCAATAACGAAATCCTAGCAGATGGCTGCAAAAGATTATTTTGGAACAATTTTTTATGGGGGGGGGGGAGGAACATTTTATTTTATTTCTTTTACAGTGTCTTATTTACAAGTAGGAATTCTTCAGTTCAACGCAATCTATTGCAAATGTAGCTTCCACCTCTGATTATTACAAATATCAACTATGATGCTGAACATTTACAACAATTTTTAACTAATATTAGCAGTTAGATGAAAGTACTGTTATGTACTTATATAATTCACAATACTATATCTCTTATAAGGTCATGTTGAACAAAAAACTCCTCTTTTAAAAAAATTTTATCATTTCCATTGCCTTTAAACTTAATGTTTTATGTTAATAATTTACTCATTGTAATTTCTGAGCTAAATACTAAGGTAAAATAAAGTGCATATGTAATAATATTGCATTTACCCCCCTTCTTTTTTCTTCATGAACTGGAGCAGAAAATGCAATTCTAGATTTTCATGCAATATCAATTATGGTACGTTGCATAATTTTTACACAGAATGTTTACATTTGAGATTGATAGTGCTACATGAACCGTGAATATGTAAATAGACTCTTTTGAATCAGAATGAAACGCCGGTGCAGGGTTTTCTCTTTGTCTCATTTTGTAAAATGTTCTTTTTTGTAAAATCTACTACAACTTTTAGGTAATGTATTTTGAACAAAATATATTGGACAATGCTTCCACATTAAATTATGTGTAATACTGATGTAATGTTTAGGTTTTTGTAAAATTGTAATTCAATGTGAGTGCAATTTAGTGAAAAATTGATCAAACAGTGGCGTTGAAAATACAGAAATGTTAATGTTACATTCATTATAAAACTTCATTAATTTAGAAGAACTTGCATTTTAGCGTCCATACTTTGAAGGAAATAACCTTGCTGTGAGTAGACATGTAATGGAAAAGAGTGACAGGGCATACTGTTTTGTGCATGAATAATCTGTAAAAATTTTTAAAAAAATATCACATCTGCAATAGTGTAGTCGTAAAAAAAACAGACGGTATATGCTCTAAGTAGAGGATATGTGTTCTGCTTTGAACATATATCTTGAGCTTGTGCATATAGCAGCTTTCTTGAGAAACAGAGGATATACCTTGTTTCTTTTTAAAAATACAGAAGGTGTATGGCATATGCCCCAGTTCAAATATTTTTTACGGACAATGTGTAAAATATGGCAACAGAAAATAAAAATACTTTAGCAATGTTTGAAATAATAATGAAATGTAAACATTTTTATTAAAAGAAAAATATAAACTTTTTGTGCACAAATTTTTACAATATATCTACTCACACTGATAATTTCTTTAGATTTGAAAAGGGAAGTTTGATTTACACTTAGTTTGCTAATGAAAATCTTTATATGCGTTACTAAAGACTTAAAGAAGAGTCAAATGATTGCAATAAAAAAGTAATAATAGTTAACATGTGTTTACTAATACATAACCATAACATGTGTTTTTTTCTCACAATGGCAGAACATTTGCCTCAGTGTTAAAATTATTTAAAAAAGGTAAATATTGCTTTTTAAATTTATTACACAGCTTTGATTTTATGAAATCCTGAGAAAAGCATGATTTTAAGCACTTTTTAATAACCTTTATTTATATTTTCATACCTCATCAGACTATTACCAGTATTAAAAATGCTCTAACGAGCAGCTAAAAGCTTAATATGTTTTTAAGTATGAATAAGTTTGAAATTGCACATCACACGTGGCAAATAAGGTGCGTTCGTACTCTAAATTTTTTTATAAATATTCAGATTTTGATGCAATAGCTGTTAAATTCTTATCAAAAAATGCATTAGTACAAAATTTGATACGATTATATATTAATTACAGACATAAATAATTTACAGAGCCAATGATATTGATGCAAGTTATAGTATCGACAGACAAACCGAATTCTTAAACTTTTTCAACTACGTTGTAAAGCAGCGGTTCCCAAGCATTTTGGCTCACGGAGCCCTTTCCCAAAAGAATTTCTGTGGCGGAGCCCCTTAATCCCATGGTACTGTATGGTTTACAAATTAATGTATGCCTGTGGAGCAGAGAAAGATCTGTTGGATAAGAGTCTAAAACAGTAGTTTCCCATATGGGGCCATCAGGTTCTCGTTTAGCCCTTTTCTTGATATAGAAATTCTGGATTCGTGCTAGAAATTTTGAAAATAAAATTTTCTGTTATATAACCCTTTAACAGTTATATTTAATATTACTATTATTAAACACAATAAATTAAAAGTAAGGAATAAAAACAACTTTTTTTCTATTAAAATATCTGCCTTGTATAATCGAAATATGTCCGCCAAATACGGCAAAATATATAGAAAAAAATTGTGGTTTCGTTCAGTAACGAAGAAAACAAACACCTGTTATCTGAGCGACGTTCAAGCAATGCTGTTAAAGGGGTAATAGCAACCATTTGAAAATCATTGGAGTCTCTGACGGAGATAGGAGCATGCGCGGGCGCCGCATTTGCAGTAGAGAGCAGATGCTCTTATCAAAAGTGGCGTCCAAATGATGTGGCAGTCCGTATACGGGCAGCATGGCGTTCGCGTTGCAAAATGCGACGATTGAGGAACAGCGAGGTGTTATCCGATTTCTGACAGCGGAAGTTGAGAAACCGGCTGCTATTCATTGCCGGATGGTGGCAGTTTACGGGGTGAAATGTGTCTCTGACAAGTCTGTCAGGAAATGGAGTGTCCATTTTCGTGCAGGCCGTGAGAGTCTGGGTGATGACCCGACACCAGGCCAGGCAAACACTGTCATCACGAGCGATCTCATCGACAAGGTGGACGACCCAGTGAGAAGTGATCGGCGTGTCACATTGCAAATGTTGACGGTGAAGGTGGTTGTCAGCTATGTAACCATGTGAACAACTGTTCACGACCGGTTGCGATATCAGAAATTGTGTGCCGCTTGGGTTCCGAAGCAGCTCACCGATCAGCAAAAGAAACTGCGTATGGGGCTAGCTCTGCAACATCTGTTTCGATATCAGGAAGACCCTGCTTTCATGGAGAGGATAGTCACAGGTGATGAGACCTGGTGCCATCACTACGAGACAGAGACAAACCGGGACAGCTTGCAGTGGAAGCACGAGTCGTCACCTCCCCCTAAAAAGTTCAAAGCCATGCCGCCAGCAGATAAGGTGTTGCTCACCGTCTTTTTCGACGTTCAAGGTCCGCTACTTGTGGAATTCCTCGAGCACAGAAAAAGCACCAACTCCGATGTGTACTGTGAGACACTCCGACACCGACGCAAGTCCATCAAGAACAAAAGACCGGGGTTGCTTACGGAGGATGTGGTTCTGCTCCATGATAACGCACGTCCACTCTTCTCCAGAGTCACACACATGGAACTGACTAAGTTCAAGTGGGAGACGTTAGACCATCCGCCCTACAGTCCGGACATGTCGCCCTGCGATTTCCATGTGTGTGATCCACTGAAGAAACACTGAAATAGAAGCGCTTCAACTCGGACGACGCACTCTAGGACGCTGTGAAGGACTGGATCTCGTCACGGCCACATAAATTCTCGGAACAAGGAATCCTGCGGCTTGTTCAGTAAGATCGTTGTGCTCAGGCCTATGCTGTATATTTTGAATAAAGTCCACATTTGTACCCACCGTGTCTTTTCGTACCTTTTCATTTAATCACCCCTTGTATTTAGAAGCCACAGGTTTTTGTTGAGCAATTTTGATATCCGCAGATAAAACCCATTAAATTTAAACATTTTGAATACATTTTTATGAATGATTTAAGTCTGGAAGTTTTCATTTTTATATTATTTTAAAGGTTTCTACTTTGCTTTAGCATTTTAAAATTTAAGTGCATTATTTTAATCTTTTTCTCTTTCTTTTCCTCATCCAATATTAAGGGGCTTGGTAAATACATTTTTTTTTATAGGTTTAAATAAATTACCCAAATTTTATTGTTAAATGTTACTTTTATCATTATGTGATAAAGATATATTACATTTTTATCTTATGATATCACCAGAGCGAAGAAAACCTTAATTTTATTTGACTCAGAATAAATTTTTTTATGATTTGTCAACTTTTAAAGGACATACTTAAAATTCCTTTTAAGGTATATATATATATATATATATATATATAGCTATTTCTTATAAGGCATATATTATGAATAAAATTTGTAACATATTTTAAATATTATAAATCTATTAAGTTGTTTTAAGGATTTCTGAGTTTGAGTCTGAATTATGCAATATGCTAATTAATGCAGGATCCCCCTCATAAAACATTTTTTTTTTCATTTTAAAACTTATTGTAAACTTTATAAGTAATATTTTTTGAAATCCTGAATATAAATTAAAATTATACTTTATCTGTTCTCAAAAGTGATATAATTATGCAAATCAAGCTAGTGATTTATATCAAAAATTAAATACGTTTAAATCGTTAAAATTAAAAAAATATCAAGAAAATATTTTAAAGTTTTCAGTATTTTTTTTAGATTTAATAAACTCGTTCTATAAATGCATAATTTTCAAAAAAAATCTCATTAGAAAAATCTATAACTAAAAAGAAGGATTTTATGTCGCGTGATCCCTTAAATACGGAAATAGAAAACATAAACATAAATTGTAAAATTTAAAAAAAAAGTAGAAAAATTTGAGCAGTGTTGGAATTTTTTAATATACGACGAGGACGATGTAAAACATAGGGTAAAATAATTTGGTTACCGGAATAAAGATGAAAAAAAATCGATAATCAAATTGCCTTGTATGTAATCGGGACATTTTTTTTCTAAAACATTGTCTAATAAAGTTGAATTGTAATGATAACCGAATATTTACACGTTTTTAAAGGTTTTTCCAAATTTTAGTCTTATTTCAAAACAAAATTAATCTTTTAACCCTTTGAGCTCTGGTAGATAAATTTCTTCAAAATTCCAAATGGCACATTGACACCAGTATTTTGCAAAGAAAAATACTGATATACGATATACACGAAAAAATGCATTAAGCCTTTTTCAAATAAATTTGATCGAATTTTCTAGTGTTGTGACATTTCGGAATTAAAATTATTTGTTAGAAAATTCTACCATCAGAGCTCAAAGGGCTAAATCTATATATTATGTTTATAAATGATTTTTTAGGAGTGTTATACATATTAATCTAGAAAGTTGAAAATAATATATATCAGAGTGCGGATAGCACCATAAGTTTTAGATGTCTCCTAAAATTTTTTATAAAAATGTATTATTAAAAATTGGAATTATTTTTGTTTCGCACAATATAACCTACACATTTACGAATCTTGCGGTGCAAAACATAATTTAAAAAACAATGATTTTCATTAGGAATTTTTAGAATATACACAGGCATTTGGGACACTGTACACCAGCATCAATGTAAAAGAACATAAAATACAGCATATGATGTAACGAAAAAAACAGCAAAACAAAACACTTACATCATTGGGTACTACTTGGTTATTCCGTCGACGAAAAAATATCGCCAAACTATACGATTAAATGACAATAATGGATGATCGTGAATGTGAATTCAATGACTTTAAATACCATACATCTGTTTAAAACGTCATATTTCGACTTTTTATTAATATATTTTTTTAATATTCTATTAATAATTTGTTTTTTCGTTATTTAAAATAAAAATTATATCAATATGTATAATTTGGCTATTATTTTGGCGATGTGTATAATTTGGCGAAATTGGTCGACGGGATAACCAAGTATCACCAGTCATTAGAAATGAAAACAAGTCCTACATTATAAATATCTTTTTATTTAAAACTAACTATCAAAATAAATTTTTGTACTGAAAACTATAGTCATATTGAATAACCGAAACTAAATCTTTTTCGCGAAACTCAAGGAAACACACACCAGAGAGCTCTTTGTTTAATTGCATATAATATAACTGCTTTACTATTCCACTGATAATATTATCCAATCGATTGCCATCACTTCTTTAGATTTTCCTGCCTGGAGTGTACGTTCATTTCCTCCAAGTTGATAAATAACAAAGCTCGAACAATGAAAATAATCTCCACAGCCTCCAAACCTGTGAAATGAGAAAAGTCTGGATCTTCGCACAGGAATTTGGAAGTCAATTCCATGACCGTGTCGGCGCTTATTTTTAGAGCTTCTGCAGACTTTTTCTTGTTTTTCGGCTTTGCTTTGCAAAAAGATGATCCTTTACTGCAGGAACTTCCTTTTGGAATTTTTTTCCCTGATTTTCCTGTTACTGCCATGTTGAAATTAAGGTTTATTTGAAACAAAAGATGAAATTTGTTGATTAATTTACGAAAATAAACCCTTGAAAATTTTTTACTATTTAATATTATCAACAGCAAAATTTTGGAATATTGAGAAAGATGTAAAGTAATCATTGTTGTAACGTGACTTTACGTGAATTCATTGTTATTATTTAGCAATAAGAATTAAGTAATGAATATTATCTGTTTGTTAAACATATTGTTTAATTTAAAAATTTCTGTGTATACAACAACAATAACTTTTCATTTTACCAGGTTGTTGCATATTTTTTAAATTATAGCTTATTCTAGCTGTAACAATAAAAAATGATTTCACGAATTCGTTATTTAATATCTAAAAATATATGTTAGTGTAAAAATGAAATTTTTTTCTGAAATAATAAGTAATATTTTACATTAACTTTGGTATTTTTACTGATCAAAGTCATTGATGTTTTTTTTTTAATGTTTTAGACAAATAAAACAGAAACGGGAATTATATAGCTGACATTGTTAGCAGCAGTATATTTGTTACTAGTTGACACACCCGGTAACCATGATGCGCAAAAAAATCTATAAAATTGACAAAAATGATAGAAAAAATCGATTCTAAAAACACAAAATCTTGAAAAATTGTTAAAAATTACATCCAAAATTGCACTATAAATCGATGAAATTCGAAAATTGTACCACACAAAATTTCGGTAATTAGGTTAAAAACTTGAAACAATTTTCCTTTTACGAATGTCATAAAATAGCCGCAAAATACTAAAAATCACATTAAAAATTCGTTAAAAATTCAAAAATTTCTGCACGAATTCCGAATAAGCTTTATTGAAATGAGGACTAAATTTACTATTTCGTGTTAAAAGAATGAAACTCTATTCCTTTCACTAATGTGTAAAAATCGCCTCAAAACAAAAAAAACTAAAAATCGATTAAAAAATTCAATTTTATAGCCTAATAAAAAATCGGGCTTCTATGTGCAAAATTTCATATACAGAAGTACCATCTTCCAAATTTTGTAACTTTACGTGCAGCGGTCTTTTCAGAGCAGCACTGACACACTCACAAACTTCTATCTTTATTATTATAGATTACTGTGAATGTTCTAATTGACTCCTTTATTGCTAATTCATTAATTTTATATTTTTCGTCTTTTTTACATGCAATTTATAAAGAGATACCATAATGCATAAAAAACCCATATAATATTGACAAAAAGGAAAAAGAACCGATTCTAAAAGCACAAAAACTCGAAAAATCGTTAAAAACTTCTTCGAAAATTGTACTGAAATCGCATTAAAAATCAATGAAACTCAAAAATCGTTGCAGACAAATTTTAGTAAATTAGGCTAAAAGTTTGAATTTTTTTATCAATATCAAAAATAGCCGCAAAATGCGAAAACATACTAAAAATCGCATTAAAAAAATCGTTAAAAATTCAAAAATCGCTGCACGAATTCCGAATAAAATTTATTGGAATGAAAATCAAATTTATTATGTTCGGTTAAAGGAATGAAACCGTATTATGTTCACTAATGTGGAAAAATTTCTCCGAAACATAAAAAGATAGCTAAAAATTGACTAAAAATTTAAGTAAAAAAAGTCTAATAAAAAATTAAAAAATCGGGTTTGGAGGAGCAAATACTTTTTTAGTACAAGGTGGAAGGGTGATTGCCCTTTTGCCCCTCCCCCACCGTTGATCCGCTATTCGTTTGAGATTATTTGATATAATATAAAGAAGAGTTTTGAACATAGAATAAATGTGGCTAAACTAGTTTAAATAATAAAATATAATTTTCGACATTGTATTCATAAAAGCTGCTATAACTTTGTAGGGAATAATGGTATTGAGTTGCAAATGGTGTCAATCGATTCATAATTTAAAAATATGTCAGAAACGATAACAAAACTTCACATACTTAAAAAATTTCCCGCCCTCCTCTAGGGTAAAAAACGTCCTCTAAAACACTGTAAAAGAAATCTGTTTTTTAGGATACTCATTTCATGTTCATTTCTAGTTCTAAAATCAAATTCTCCCCAAATTTTGTTTAGTGTGCATAAATTATTTAACTAATAAATCCAAAGATCTGGAGCCTCGACGTCAGCTCTGCAAGTCATTGTATTTTAATCACATAACATTCAACATCCTACGATCCACATTTTATTTATTTTTAAATTACATAAATATTTATTATATAAAATTCTTAGGATGTTTTCAATAGAAATAAATAAAAGAAGAAAATATACAAATGGAAATATTAACTTAAATTGAATCTCTTCTATCTAACTCATATATAATTTAGAAATCTGGTGGTTTATAAATTTTGTTTCCAAAAAACAATTTTTATTTTTATTCAGGTAAAATCTTAACTAAATAGATCCTTTAAAATTGAGCCAGAAAATCAATTATTATCCTTAAACTAAAATTATAACAAGCTAAAAGAGAAACAAAAAGTTACATTTAAGGACATTTAAAAACCTTATATTTCCTTGATCGTCCCAGGTAGCACAGCAATATCGGCCAATATCGGGAACAGCGATTTCGCGATATCGGCCAATATCGGTAAACGCCTGATCGGCAATATTGCACGGTTAACTCTTTTCCAATATCGGCCGATATCGGGGAACACCGGACCCGCCGACATCGGGGAACGCCGGAACGGCCAATATTGTTCAAAACTGATTTCGACAGTAAAATGGCAAAACCTTTTCAATACAGGGTGCAAATTACCAATGATGGCATCTGGTAATTAATATCTCTTTAATATTAAGGAGCTGCTTGACTCAAGTGATGATACCTACTTGGTAATGTTAATCCTATGGAAGAAATTTTTTAATCTTTTAAAAAATTTCTTCCATAGGATTAACATTAGTAAGAATTAACATTAGAATTAGAAAAAAGTATCACGGGAATATTCTAAAAAGAAAAAAAAATCATATGAAGCAAGACTTTCATGATTGTTTTGTGTGATTTTTTTAACTTAACTTTAATTAATTATTCCTTATATTTTATCTGTATGACCATCTTTATCCTGATTTATGAATTTACTGATTATAAAGTGCTGCGAGATTAATACTTTTCCTTATGTTCACTCTACATTCTATTTTTTTCAATGTTCTACAAACACTAATTTCAAAAACTCATTATAAAATGCAACCTTTTATTCAAAAAAAAGTAAAAATAGTTCCAAATCACCCGTTTGTGAAAATGAAAGGTTGAAAAATTGAAAACATTATTGGAAAAAGCCAATTTTTTTTTTTTTTTTTTTTTTTTTTTTTTTTTTTTACCATGATCTATGATCACAACCATTGTTAATGTTATTTTTAAAATAACTTGTAGCTGAAATGATTTATTATTTTTTACCTTTACAGTAAATGTTAATCTTAGGATTGTTTATTATACTTATATACAGTAGATCTTTATAACGAAAACCAAAATATGCAACATTTTATGTTATATAGATAACTTG
>CAXHSM010001376.1:20628882-20690292 GCA_964019185.1 Maratus speculifer | reverse complement strand
TTTTATTGTTGTTAAGGGACCGTTCAAGTATTACGTAAGCACTAAAGGGGGAGGAGGGGATCCAGAGTCTGCTTATTTTTTCTGACAAGGGGAGGTGGGGGGGGTCACGACGGTCCTTACGTAAACATTAAACAACTAAGCAACTGCAGTTCAAATTCAACAAGCAAACAAAGTATGATGGGGAAAGAGCGTTCTACAGACCATTCGAAATTTGCCGTTTATTTTCGATTTTATACTTTGCTTATCCATTCGCAGTCACGTGACTCCATATCTCCCACTCGCCCTTAGTCTTCATTGTTGTCTGTTAAGTTGTGTGCCAAGTCAAGTACATTGCAAGACTAGAAAAACACAGGAACCGGTGTGGCTGGGTTCTGTTGCCTGAGTAGTTGACTGGGTCAGTTGACTTTATTCTAGGTAAGTCCGGTATTTTCTTTTCAGCCGCTCAATCGGTCATGGAATTCCAGGAATTTTTACGGAATTTCCGGAAATTTTTGTCGTTTCACTCCGATTGTCAAACTTCCTTCTCTATATGTTTAGGAACTTTAGAAAGCAGAAAACCTACTTGGGGTTTTTCTTTTTCGGATACACAGCACAGATATTTATTGTTTTAGCTCAGTTGCATAGTGAATTTTTTATTGGTTCATAATTTTAGTTATGATGCTTAGCGAGTAAATTAAGACTTCTTGTATATCTTGTTTTATTGTTCAGTGTGATAAATAACAATATATTTAAACAATTTTGTATTCTGTGATTTGTTTAATGCAATAAGCAACAATATATTAAAATCATTTTATATATTTTGATATCAGAATCCTTATATGCCTATATAAATATGTAGGATTAATAATGTAATTGATTGGTAACTTTTTTATAAATCAAGAAGTATTGATGTAGAAACTCATAAAATCTTACGTAAGCAAAGGGGGGGGAGTCTAGCATTTGCTTATATTTTCTTGCAAGGTTGGGGGAGGGGTACAAAATGATTAAAAATATGCTTACGTAATACTTGAACGGCCCCTAATATAGTTTTCTTATATTCTAATACAAATATTTCAAAATGAAAGAGACATTTTTAAGGATCTAGAAGGAAGTTTTTACCATCATGTACTGTTTAATTTTTAGAAAAGCAACAAAGTAAATATGCAAGAATATTGGTTACATATTATCCGAGACTTGTCATGTACAATTTCACCAGCATGATGCCAATTATACTGATTAAATTAACCCTTAATTTTTTACCCTATATAGAATAACATAGCTAATCATAAGTATAATGTAGTGATAATAATACATCACATAGTTTTTTTTATTTATCATGGTTAATGGCTTAGATCCAAAAAACATTGGGAAAATAAAATACAGATATTTAAGAAAATGCAATATTATTTATTTTATGATTTTTTAAGCAACCTGATCCAAATTCTGAGTATATTGTAGTAATATAATATATATAGCAATATAAAGTGTATAAATAGAATGCCATTACAAACAATATTTTTTTCAGTAATAATTTATATTGATTCTTGGATGATTAATTCACAGTAATTCATCAAGGCATATATGACTTTTGCATCTTTGAAATTAACTTTTATATTTTGCTTCTGGTTAAGTCTTGACTAGGCTATTGCTGGTTGATTGTACAGTAGAGGACCTATTATCCGGAATTGTCGGGACCAAGAGCTTTCCGGATTTTGGAATTTTCCTGATTTCGGGTCCGTTCAAAACTCGACACTCCCCTACCCCCCCCCCTCCTCCAAAAAAAAAAAAAAAAAAAAAAAAAAACACGGAATATAGCACTGCTATCTAGAATATGAATGAAAACTGTGTTGTATGAGAAGTCTGTGGAAAAAACACTAAGCTACTGTTATGTTCAGAAAATAAAATTGTTATGTTCAAGGGTTGGTCACTGCAGCTAAGGAAATTAGAAACTGTTGTGTTTGGTTTGTGGGTGAGGAGAAGAGATGGGAGTAGAAAAACATTTTTTATTTGCTTCTACCCACAATTAGGCCAAATATGATCGTGATAGTGACAGCACATCGCGGAGAATGAAGGCCGGCAAACGACCCCAAAGTGACCATCCTTACTTCACTTTAAATAATAAAAATATTCTTTTAACCTTGAAGATGATAAACTAAATACACAATTATAAAATATAAATTTGAAGAAAAAGGTAAAGTTACCTGTGAAGTCCTTGGCAGATGATGAGTAGAAAATCCAGACACATGCACAGGAAATTAATACACAAATATGTTGAAGATTAATATTTATTTATTTATGAAATACTTGTATTTCTTTCATGAAAATCGAAATTTTTCTTTATAGAAACATCTTTTGTTTCTCATTGAAATTAAACATTTGCATTATAGCAAAAACTTTACAAATGAAGATATATTTTTTTTTAAATGATATATTCCAAACAAAACCAACATTCTTCAGTATAACACATTTTTTTATATATCTTGAGAGCACGAACTACAAAATTTTTCATGATTCAAAAGGGAAAATATTATCATTTCCTTCAAAACATCATTTAAACATATGTATTTTCAAACATTTATATTAGAAGAAAAATAGTATATAGAGATATACCTGTATTCTCAATTTTGCATAGATATATACCAATATTTTCTTGGAACGCCCCGTGAATATTCAAATTTATTTATATGAAGATGGGCCAAATAATGAAAATAAAAAACTTTATGTAAATAAAATATCTTCACTTCACGAAAGAAAATCTTCACCTCTGCTTGTTTTTTTCAGAGGACGGAGATCACATGAAAAGATTATTGAAGAAATTTGGGCAGTTGAAGAAAATTATTAACGATGAGATGATGAAAAATAAAATAAATATTTAGAAGACACATGACGACATTCCAATTTAGATATGAAGCCACCACGAGAACAACCAACAGAAGATCCATGGTGTGCCCTTATTTACATTGTGTAATCCGAAAAAGAGAAGGCACAAAACACAATAATTTTGGGAAGCCTTTGAAGGGAGTGATGCCTTGCTACTGGCAGCCTTAAAAAATCAACATCGTTTTTTTCTGGATGCATTTGAAGGGATTTTTGCTCCTCGCAGCACTAAAAAATCAACCTTTCCTGAAACCATGGCGTGATCATAGCAGCATGAGATGTTGCCCGTATGCAACGGACTCGAAGGGGCGCACACATGCCCCGCAATTCCACCCAAAACTTTCAATCACCCGACCGCAACCATTACGGCAGGTGTCTAGCAGCGCAACTCACGCAGGTGGCCGAGAGCCAAGGGGAAAAAGAGGAAAGGTTACTGGAATCCCGAAATACGCCAATTTGGCAGTGAGCAAAAGAGGGGGTGAGGAAAAAATAAGCCAATTTACGATGTAAAGTATGGAGAAATATGAATTTAATAAAAACAGAATTGATAAATACCTAAAGAGGAGAGGCCAAAGCAGGTGGCCCTATGCTGAATGACTTAAAATACGTCACCTGCGGAAGCAAACTTGATAGGCTAGGGGTGTGTCCGAATAAACGGAAGTTCCACCCAAAGAAGTAGCGAGAAAGTTCTCGAAGGTTTTCTAAACCGGAAGGAATGATTTCGAACAGGATTTTACCGGCTTGGAACATTCGAAAGCTAAGTAAGAAAGAAAACATTACAGGCGACGATATGAAAATAAGCGAAATCGAAATAAAATTTAAATTGAGAACATTAATAAAAAGGAGGTGATAGGAAATAAAAATGGCTAATAAAAATGAATTAAATTAAACATATGGGGGGGTTATCGAGTAACCACCACATATTACCCAGGGTCCCCCAAAAGAAAATATTGGTGAGATGACAAAAATGACAATTTTTCATCGAGACAATATTTTCTAACACATGTACAAATATACTAAATAATTACACAAAATAAACGTATCAGAAATAGTTATAGGAATATAAATAAATGTTTTACATGATGTTTAAATAATAAAAATAACATAATTATTGTTAATATAGTAATTCTTATATGTCAAAATGGAAGGTATACAAAATTTCTTCCAGAAGTATCTATCATATATTAAAAAAAATTAAAGTCTATGTGCAAAACAACAGTCCTTAACTTTGACGAGTCTCTTGTTACGCTGTGCAAAGTGCACTTATAATAGTAGAATGCTTTAGCATATGTCAAAATATTTGATTATACAATAATATGTATATTTATATTCTTAGCTATCAACAAAATGAAACATACTATAACTGTATATGAATCATACTATAACTATATATAAAATATATGGTTTCAAATAACACATGATAAATTGAATGAATTTGTAAGTTGAAAATTGAAGAATAAAAAAAAATATATATATATAAATGGTGCAGAGAGATTAGTTATGCTCTCATAAAAAAATTTTCTTATATCACCACATAGCCTTTTAAACTTTCAGTAAATCTTAAATGAATAAACTTTAGTATTATTCAATAACACATTTTTGCAGAAAATAAAAATACTAAGTTGCAAAAAGAATGTCAACAAAAGCATGATATTATTTTTCAATAAAAATATCTTCAAAATGAATATAATAATTTTCAAAGAGAGAATCTTTACATTCTCGTAAAGGCATATTCTTGAGCATTTTCAATATAAATTGACAATAATTGCATAAATACCTTTAATATTATACTTCATTCAAAATAAACATAAAACATAAGATGTTTAATATTCTGAAAAAGGAAGAAATTTATATGAATATGTCAACTTACAAACAAAAATCAATTATGTCAAAATTTCTATATAGAAGATATCTAGAACATATTTACTTGTAATTTTCAAACATTTTCTTTTTTTAAAAAATTAAGTAAGTGATCACTTTTGCATTTGTCATAAACCAAGAATTTGCTTTATATAAATATATATAATGACTCAATCAACATCTTTGGATCCAAAGTATAAATAGACAAAAGTATACAAAAAAAATATTACTTATTGTGAGTCATTCACCTTCTATATTTCAACAAGAAGAGAAGAAAATATTAGTATGAATAAGTTTATCATGCACTTTCTTTTTTTTTTTTTTTTTTATCAAAAGAGGTTAAATGTTAAAGCATGCATGCATTGTAAAGAGAAGACACAATAGGGAAAATAATTTGATGAGTACTCATTTTTATGTTTACCTTATATCAATTACAATTTCACCTTTCTTATTAGAATGCACATTTGTCAAAAATAACTTTAAATAATGACATAATATTATAACAAGAATATAAAAAGACAAATTCTTTCTCAATTTTTAGCACCAACTATTGTAATTAAAGACTTTATAAGATTTAATAGTAGTAGAGTATGGCATACATGAGATTATATGTAATAATTATGACTTATAGATAAATACAGTAAATGATAAAACTATTGAAAATCATACATACATCCCGAGGATGACCGTTGAGTTGTACCAGGGAGAAGAAGACTTAAATAATGAAAAAAAAAATAATAACAGCTGCCTGCAGCTTGGAGAAAAGAAAAAAAAATTACATAGTAATTCTTCTTACTGGATATCAGTGCGGCTAGCTTCGACTGATTATACTACAAAGCAATAGTCATCCTGAAAAAGTAAAAAGAGAGTTAGTCTATTTCTTATACAGTTTATGATTGCGAGGGCGAAGATCATAACTTTTATATTGAGTGGACTTGTTTTTAACACCAGTATGAGTGCCATCAGAAGGAGCTTGTGACAGTACCGATTTACTGGAACATGAAGATGTTTGTTGTGACTTGGAAGAAGAAAGAATTTGAGGAGATGTGTTACATGTAGCATCATGATTTGAAACTTGAATAGAAGAGTGTCGTCTGGCAGGAGTGGAGGATGCATTATCAACAGCTGATTGATCATGTGATGCATTTTTTGAAGAAACTGAAGGATGTTGCAGTGCTTCATTTCTCTTTTGAAGCTTCAAGATTCGATTAGTGTGAATCAACATTGGCGAAGCATAATTATTATTGGGATCTTGAATTTGAATGAGCACAGGAGAAATTATTTTCTTCACCACGTATGGACCTTGTATTTTTTTGTTAAACACAGTGGGAAATTTTACGTAAACAATGTCATTAACATTGATGTTGGAAAACTTTAATTTTTCTCTCGATTTTTCATACACCTTTTGTCTAGATGATTCATTATTCTTGTAGGCTTGATAGTATATTTTTTCAATAACATCCATTAATTTATGAATTTCATATGCAGTGTTGAGAATTTTCCATGAAACTTGAGTTTTATAATTGGAATAGATGTCGTTTATCTCTCTTCCAAAATGAAGAAGATTTGGAGAGAATTTTGTAGCTGGATGAGGTGTAGCATTATATATGGATTGGTGAATTTTTAGAGCAGTGGGTACATCACATCCTTGTGAAGCCATTGTGTTCACAGACGATTTTATTTGAGAATTGACTCGTTCACTTAAACCGTTAGCTTGGGGATGGGCTACAGAACTATGCTCTAATTTAATGCCAAGCTTTTTGTTAAAATATGCAAACATATCACTAGTAAATTGAGAGCCATGATCAGTAAGAGTTAATTCGGGTTTTCCATGTGTGGAAATATAATGCAATAAAGCTTTTGTAACAGACTCAGCACTGATATTGTTCAAGGCATATAATTCTAAATGACGAGAAAAATGGTCTATCATGGTCAACACATATTGACGATTTCTCAATGGGCCGAGTAAATCCATAGAAACTTTTTGATTAGGAGCTGTTGGGAGTGGGGCGGGTAGGTATGGAGCAGTGTTTTTTTTATGATTCTTATTTACTAAACAAATTTCACAAGAGTTGACATAATTAATGGTATCTGAAACAAGGGTTTTCCAGGTAAATCTTTTCTTTAAATTAACAATGGTTTTATGAATTCCAGTGTGAGTAATATGAGCAATTCTTAAGGCCTTTGCTCGAAGTGATAGAGGTAAAACAGCTTTGTGTAGCTCGATATCTTCTGAAGAGAAATGCCCATTATAGCAAAGTAACTCATTACTTGGATTAATATAGTAGCCATTTAAACTTTTAGATTTTTTGTTATTTTTAAGATCTTCATAAATTTGTTTAATTTTTGGGTCCTTTTGTTGTTCAGAGAAGATGGTGTGATCAAGAATTTCTAATAATGGATCTTGATTATTATCATTATTAGGAGGTGAAGAATCACTTTGAAGATGACATGTATGGTGGATTTTGTCAACTAAACCACATGGAAAGTGAGGAATGTCATTATGTAAATCGTTTTGATTATCAACAATAGGTAGAGGTTCTTGTGAAGAAATAAGATCTGGATTATTATTGAGATCTTCAGTAGGAATGTGAGGAGTTCTACTTAGAAAATCTGCCAAGACATTTTCTTTGCCTGGAACATGTTGGAATGTGTACGAGTATTCTGACAGTTCTAACATCCAACGAGTAGTAATATCAGCAGGTGATGTAGCTTTTTTATAATTATTAAGTGGTTTTGCATCAGACAATAGAATAAAGGGTCGACCAAAGATATAGTATTTAAACGCTGTTATGCCTTTGTAAATGGCATAAAGTTCCAATTTGATGGCAGGGTAGTGTCTTTCTGATTGAGATAGAGTTTTGGAATAATAGGAGATAGGTTTTAGTTCACCATCAAATTTCTGCATAAGAACAGCTGATATTGCTGTTTTTGATGCATCTGTATTAACATAAAACGTTTCATTCCAGTTAGGGAGATTGAGCATAGGTTTTTGAAAAAATATGTTTTGTAATTTTTTAAATGCATTTTCCTGCTCAGCTTTCCAAGAAAATTTATTTTTAGGTTTGGTGACTTCGATGAGAGGAGCAATCAATTTAGAAAAATTAGGTATAATTGATCTATAAAATGAACACAAACCGATAAAACTCTTTGTTTGCCTCTTGGTTTTAGGCTTTGGAAAGGAGGTAATTTTTAAAATGTTACTTGTAATAGGAAGAATTTTATGATCTGTGAGTTGGAAACCCAAAAAGTTAATGCTTGTCTGCATAAATGTACATTTTTCAGGAGACAGAGTAATGTTATTTGCAATGAGAGTGTCTAATAGCTTTGTGAGTTTCATGGACATTTCTTCAAATGAATTAGCACCCACTACAATATCGTCTTGATATGCATAACAGGAGTCAATCTGAGATAATTGAATCACAGAGTCGATTAATTGTTGGAAAGTGCTGGCGGCCGTCTTCAGGCCAAATACTAGACGTAAATAGGTAAAAATTCCCCATGGAGTAGTAAAACTAAGTTTATCTTGCATATCTTTAGGTACAGCAATCTGCCAATATGCAGAGGGTAAGTCAAGAGTGGTGTAATACTTAAATTTTGACAACTGCACCAATAGATTTTGAATTCTAGGAAGAGGATATGATGATGGGATTATAATTGAATTTAACAATCTTAAATCAAGAGCCAAACGATACTTTTGAGGCTTAGACATATCAGTTCTCTTCTTTTTAACAAGAAGCATGGGACAGGCCCAAGATGAATTTGATCTCTCAGTAATACCAGCGTCTAACATTTGGTTAATTTGGTCAAGAGCTTCTTGTTCAAGTGCTTGAGGCACGGGAAAAGGTAAGGTTTTTACTGGATGAGAATTTAGCATAGTAAACTGAGGATTGACCAGGTCAGTATGACCTAAAGTGTCAAGAGATTTCGAAAAGGCAAGCGCTTTACTACATAATAATTTTGTTAAAGCTTCCCTTTCATGAGGAGGTAAATGTTTAAGATCAAAGTCATTTGGAGATAATTCTTGAATGCGTTTTCTCTTAATCTCTTCAGATGGTAAAATTAAATTACAATACTCATTTTCAAATTCTAAATCAAAAGAGTATTCTTCAATATCTTTCTCATCTACATTGATACATTCACCAATAATTGAATTTTTATTTAAATGAATATCTAGCTTTGATATATTCTGACATACAACCAAAAATAAATCATTTTGAATGGAAGATTTTGAGTGCAATGATTCATGTAATACAAGACCTTTATTCTTTAAATTTGGTTTGAAAACAAAATATTCAGATGGAGGATTGAGATACTTAACATGTAAATAAACAAATGAATTAGGAGGTATTAATTCTCTATTGAGTAATTGTACCATGTTAGAACTCACCAAAACTTTGTTACCAATACTTAAATGAGTTTGCTTTTCACCAAAATAGTTACCATCATTAGTATTCTCAGCTGAGAAATTCTTGCTAGGAATATTATTATCATTAGCAGACACATAATTCACCACATTAGCATAATCAGTTGGAAAATAATTAGAAAAATAAGTAAAATGACCATCAATATAAGGATTATGAAAATTCATAGCAGAATGAGCCATATCATTTGTAAACAAACCATTATTTTGAACATTATAATTATAAGGATAGGTTGTATAATTATTGAGCAACTGTAAACTTGAATTATCATAATTTGCACAAGTATTATCAATGTAAGTATCACTCGTTAGATTATTTGACATAAACTCTTCATAATAAGGCATTTTGTGTGCATCGAGAGAATATGGTACATTTGAATTAATATAATTATGTTCAGCATTCATAAAATAGCAAGTAGGAGATTCATTATAATTTTGAAAAGGAATGTGTCTGTCCTTAATTAGGATAGACTTAAAACTTGGAGAAATAGTAATAGAATGCTTGTTAATAAATTCAAATCCAAGTATGGCTTGAAAGTGAACATTTTGAATTTTAGTAAGGTAAAAGACATGATGAAAAAAGAATTTATCAATTTTAAATGCTATCTCTGTGCATCCTTTGAAGAAAACCTTAGAATTTATGGTTGACACAGATACATTCCTGGATAAAAATTTGTAATGAAGCCTGGATTTAATGCTATTAAAGCATTCTTCATCCAAGAGAGATAAACTTGATCCAGTATCTATTAATGTGGAGATTTCATTATGTTGAACATTTATTAGGATGCATGGAAGAACATAAGAGTTGTTAAAAGAACTGCATATGACATGATTTTCTTGTGTATCATTATTAATCTCAAAACTTTGTTTAGATGACAAAGAATTATATGAAGAGGAAGATTTGTTAAATTTAGATGTCATAGGAGAAGTTTGGACAGCTGTAGATGACACTAAAGTAACTGAAGAGCGTTTGTCAAATTGTTGATGTTTGTTGTTGTTGTCAAAGTGTACTGACCCTGAATGAGAATTACGGGAGAGAAGGCGGTCAGTAGAACCAGTCTCCCTTATTTGTTTAAATGGTGAACATTGTTTTTGTTTTCAGAAGAAGAGGTGTGGTTTTTCCTTCTGTAAGGGTGAGACGAAATTTGAGCTGAAGAGTTTTTGTTAGACGAATTAATAATGTTTTTAAATTTGTAACAGGTATCCATACGATGATTAAATTTCCCACAGAATGCACACTGTAGAACATCTCGTCTGTGATAAAAGGATGTAGAATTTTTTTTGTGAGAGTATTTGTCAAAGGTTGGTTGATAAGGATGTTTCCGGTGAAAGTTATGATGACGAAAATTATTGTTACTTTTATTTGTAGCCTCTTGTCTCGGTGGAGAAGGCGAAAATGTTCTAGCTTTTCTTTGAAAATTACGAGAAGTATGAGAATTATCCTTTTGAGTTTGTAAAGGAGAGTAGTTGGTTTGAGAATTGTGATAAACTTTATCCTTCGTATGCTTTATAGGAGTTTTATGAAGAGAATTACTAGAATTATCGTGGACATTTTCAGAATCGATACAATAGGCTTGGTTAAAATTCTCATAAGATTTTTTAGGGGGAGAGTCATATATATTTTGAAGAAAGGTTGCTCGTTCAAGAGCTAATTCAAAAGTTGTAATATTTTCTTCCAAGATTTTACGTTTGATTTGTTTAGGCAAAGCCTCAAGAAAATGAGTAAACTTTAATGAATTAAGAGCAGAAAGATCCAATTTTGGGTAAGCAAGTCGAAGTTGTTTATCTAGGCGAAAAGCAAAATTTTTAACTGATTCATTTGAATCTAAAGTCAAGTTCTGTAAAGATTTGAGAGAAACAGATTTTTTTGTGGGTAAGAAATAATCTATAAATGCTTTTCGAATTTCATGAAAATTAGAGTTCTTGAGCTGTGCCTGAGTTTCAAGAAAGAAGAGTAAGGCAGTGCCTTCAAGTTTTGATTTAAAGAGAACAAAAAGTTCCTTGTCTGTAAAGTTATTTAATTCCTGTAAGTCAGATAACTGATCGAAGAAAAATTCTACAGTCTGAGGGTTACCGTCGAAGGGCTGGATTGCAATATTTAATTTTGCCTTTGGTGGCATGATGAAAAAAAATTAATATAAGAGCTCAATATATGACATGATAAATTTGGCTATTGGCTGGTCTTGTGATGAATAATAATATATATATATATAAATTGATCCATTATTTAAAATATTGATGACATTCATTTACTTCATACAACATTCTTATATATTAAAAAAAAGAAGAAAAATATATACTAACATATTAGTATTATATGAAGAATATAAGACCCAAATATTTTATGTAAAAATATATATAATATGGCTCAAAACATATATTGTTATATGTATGACAAGAAAAATAATTTTTCATAGAATGAACAATAATATTTACCAGTACCTCCGTTAAATAATGCATATATATATTAGTTGCAAAATATACCAAGGCAAGAAAAATATATGGATAAATTATGTTATATTTATATCATGCACTGCTCCAGAAAAAAAAATATTATTTCAGTATAGAATCATTATATGTTGCAATTAATTACTGCACCACTCTCAATAAAAATATAATTATAAAATAATGATCACGGTATGAAGAAAATAACTTGAAAATAATGAAGAATTAACTGAAGATAATGACGACAATATGTATAAATATAACGAAAATACGATGGTAGCAAAGGAAAAATGGATGGTCATGGAATGTTGGCTACGCTTTGGTCATAGCATCAAAGGAAATTAGATTGTTATGTTAAGAAAATTTAATTGTTATGTTCAAGGGTTGGTCACTGCAGCTAAGGAAATTAGAAACTGTTGTGTTTGGTTTGTGGGTGAGGAGAAGAGATGGGAGTAGAAAAACACTTTTTATTTGCTTCTACCCACAATTAGGCCAAATATGATCGTGATAGTGACAGCACATCGCGGAGAATGAAGGCCGGCAAACGACCCCAAAGTGACCATCCTTACTTCACTTTAAATAATAAAAATATTCTTTTAACCTTGAAGATGATAAACTAAATACACAATTATAAAATATAAATTTGAAGAAAAAGGTAAAGTTACCTGTGAAGTCCTTGGCAGATGATGAGTAGAAAATCCAGACACATGCACAGGAAATTAATACACAAATATGTTGAAGATTAATATTTATTTATTTATGAAATACTTGTATTTCTTTCATGAAAATCGAAATTTTTCTTTATAGAAACATCTTTTGTTTCTCATTGAAATTAAACATTTGCATTATAGCAAAAACTTTACAAATGAAGATATATTTTTTTTTTAAATGATATATTCCAAACAAAACCAACATTCTTCAGTATAACACATTTTTTTATATATCTTGAGAGCACGAACTACAAAATTTTTCATGATTCAAAAGGGAAAATATTATCATTTCCTTCAAAACATCATTTAAACATATGTATTTTCAAACATTTATATTAGAAGAAAAATAGTATATAGAGATATACCTGTATTCTCAATTTTGCATAGATATATACCAATATTTTCTTGGAACGCCCCGTGAATATTCAAATTTATTTATATGAAGATGGGCCAAATAATGAAAATAAAAAACTTTATGTAAATAAAATATCTTCACTTCACGAAAGAAAATCTTCACCTCTGCTTGTTTTTTTCAGAGGACGGAGATCACATGAAAAGATTATTGAAGAAATTTGGGCAGTTGAAGAAAATTATTAACGATGAGATGATGAAAAATAAAATAAATATTTAGAAGACACATGACGACATTCCAATTTAGATATGAAGCCACCACGAGAACAACCAACAGAAGATCCATGGTGTGCCCTTATTTACATTGTGTAATCCGAAAAAGAGAAGGCACAAAACACAATAATTTTGGGAAGCCTTTGAAGGGAGTGATGCCTTGCTACTGGCAGCCTTAAAAAATCAACATCGTTTTTTTCTGGATGCATTTGAAGGGATTTTTGCTCCTCGCAGCACTAAAAAATCAACCTTTCCTGAAACCATGGCGTGATCATAGCAGCATGAGATGTTGCCCGTATGCAACGGACTCGAAGGGGCGCACACATGCCCCGCAATTCCACCCAAAACTTTCAATCACCCGACCGCAACCATTACGGCAGGTGTCTAGCAGCGCAACTCACGCAGGTGGCCGAGAGCCAAGGGGAAAAAGAGGAAAGGTTACTGGAATCCCGAAATACGCCAATTTGGCAGTGAGCAAAAGAGGGGGTGAGGAAAAAATAAGCCAATTTACGATGTAAAGTATGGAGAAATATGAATTTAATAAAAACAGAATTGATAAATACCTAAAGAGGAGAGGCCAAAGCAGGTGGCCCTATGCTGAATGACTTAAAATACGTCACCTGCGGAAGCAAACTTGATAGGCTAGGGGTGTGTCCGAATAAACGGAAGTTCCACCCAAAGAAGTAGCGAGAAAGTTCTCGAAGGTTTTCTAAACCGGAAGGAATGATTTCGAACAGGATTTTACCGGCTTGGAACATTCGAAAGCTAAGTAAGAAAGAAAACATTACAGGCGACGATATGAAAATAAGCGAAATCGAAATAAAATTTAAATTGAGAACATTAATAAAAAGGAGGTGATAGGAAATAAAAATGGCTAATAAAAATGAATTAAATTAAACATATGGGGGGGTTATCGAGTAACCACCACAGCTACAATTTTGACTCTTGTACTATAGTACAAAGTCTCAAATCCGAACATCCAAAATTTAGAGCTCTTCAAAATCCGGATGTTTTGCTAACTGTCTTTATATATATATATATATATATACATATATATATATATATATATATATATATAACTGTAAAATACCGTTAATCCCCCCCCCAAAGGTGATGAAAAATCGTAAAATAGTTAGAGGGGGCGCTTACACGGGATTTTTCCGCGATCGTTTCACAAAATTTGAATTTTTTGCGAGATATCTGCAGGATTTTTTTCGCGATATTTGTCAAGATTTGTAGGGTTTTATCGCGATATTTGACAAAATTTGCAGGGGTTTTTTGCGATACTTGAAAAAATTTGCATTTATTTATGAAGATGAATCATGAATCTTTTAATGATTTATGAATTTTGATACTTGAAGCAATACTTGAATAAATTTGCGTTAAAAAAAAAAAAACGTAAATTCTGTCGGAAAAATGCAGAAAAAAGGTGAATTTTGTAAAAAAAAAGGCCAAAAAAGCACGAAATCTTAAAAAATCTCGAAAAAACGCACATTTGATCAAAGATTCATGAATCATTCATTTCATCATGATTCATCTCATTCTCAATCATTTCATTTCTGGATAATAGGTCCTCTACTGTATTTCAGATCTTTTATGTTTTGGAAACAGAAAAAGCTCCATAAGATATAGTAAAATGAAATACATGCCAGGACTTTTCGAAAAACTCAGAAAACTTTCGAAAAAGACTTTTCTACACTCATTTGCTTTGGCTTAAATTTAATCATCACTCCTCCCATAAAATTGAAAGATCTAGTTTGTGCCAATATAGACCCAATCCCAAAATGTATCCAGAACAACATCTCCAGAATTTGGATCAGTTTGCTTAAAGAATCATAAAATAAGTAATACAGTAGACTCCCTAAAATCCACGAACGCCAGAAGTCTGTGCATTTTTTTTTTTCAGATATAAACAATGAAATTAAAGATGGATGAATTTTCTCAACGTTTTATGGATCTAAAAATTGACTTTTACTCCTTTTTGATTCTAACTTTGTGACATTTGAAAAATAAGACTTTAATAACAGTTTTTGTATTCCCCGACAAAAGCTGTCTTTACAGTTTAAAATATTATGAATTAAAGTAAAATAACTTTTTTTGAAATATTTTTTGTTATCTTTTTAAGAAATTTACATATAGTGCAATTTTAAATTTAATTGCAATTGTATTAAAATTGTGAAAGAATATCTTTACAAATTATACAATGCTATTTTCTTTCTCTTTTTTACTGTAAAATAAATTTCCAAAAACAGAAAAAGCTTTCATTTTCTAAAAATACAATAATGAAAAAAAGAAGAAAATAAAATAAACCTCCTCCAAATCTCCTCCCTGATATTTAAATTAAAAGAAACCAACATCTGCCATACAAATGCCATGGAATTGGACCTTTTATACTTCACAACCATCACCTGCTCTTATCTATTATTAGAAAATATATTTTTCTTTTCCATTTCAAAAAACTTGAGAACAGTTTTTTTTTTTACTTTTCCATTCCAAAATACTGTATTTATCTACACAGCAAATTGCAATTATTTTATCACTCTGAAAGTCTGAAGTGTAAAAACGATCTGTGCTTTATACCAATAAAATAACTACAGTCAAGAATCGATAATCCACAATTTTCTATGATTTGCGTTTCTTTACGAATGTAAACAGTGAAATAAATACAGACAAGGATCGATAATCCGCGCACCCATAATCCACAATTTTCTATAATCTGTGTTATTTTACAAATGTAAACGGTGAAATAAAGAGTTAAGAAAATTTACAAATTTGTGATCCAAAAATGATTTTTTTTAAACAATAAAAAAATTAAAAAAATCATAACATAACATATACTTTTTATATAACTGTTTTATTTTATTAATGGTATACTGTATTTAAAAAACATATGTAATTATTTTTATTTAAATGCATATATATGTCAATTTAAAAAAAAATCTTTAAAAAGGCCTTTTTTGAGATAGCATATTAAATTAATATTTAGATTTCATATTTATCTTTTCATATTATACTGATTATAGAATTAAAATGCGATCTAGGATTAATAAAATGACGTATAATCCATAATACTCTATAATCCACAATATTCCATAATCTGCACAACCGTTGGCCCCAACATGTGTGGATTATAGAACTTTGACTGTAGTTAAGAAAATTTAGAAATTTGTGATCTAAAAATGATCTTTTAAAACAAATGATAAAAAAATAATAAAAAGTAATACATCTACTTTTTTTAGTGTAACTCTTTTATTTTATTAACAGTAAAAAACAAACAATATTACAGAAGATATTTAGGTACTTACGTATTAACGCCATCGCAGCAGAAGTGACTCTATATCGGCCCATTTTCCACCGAAATCCGATATGTTACTTTGTTTTTAAATATAGTGTTTTGAATTTAGAAAGTGTTTTAATTTTAAATAAAGTGTTTTATTTTATGATTTGTCCAAAAAATTTAAGTAATCTGTAACTGCGGTGGCATTAATGCGTAAGTACCCATATTTAATTATTTTTATTTAAATGCACATATGTATCAATTTTTTTTAATAAAATAACTCTAAAAAGACATTTTATGAGAGTTCCTATTAAATTAATTGTTAGATTTCATATTTATCTTTTCATATTATACTGATTATAGAATTAAAATGCTGTCCAGGAATAATAAAATAATGTAGAATCCATAATAATCTATAATCCACAATACTCCATAATCCACACAGCCTTTGGCCCCAACTCGTGTGGATTACACAACTTTGGCTGTAATAATCAAGCAGTTTATGGATCATATAGACCCTATTAAACAAATTTATTCTCTAAAATATTGCTTTATATATATATATATTTTTTTTTTAAATCATTAAATTAAGCAGTAATTATATTGATTATGTTGAGGAAAAAAGCATTGGTCCAAAATTCAACGAATCCAAAGTGCTATAAATTCGTTTCACTTGAGTGATATTTTTCTGTGTCTTAATTTTAGTAATTCTGTAATTAAAACTTTTAGATAAATTTTCATAAGAAAGAATTATACGAATAAACGAAAGAATAAAGAATAATTAAAATAATATTACAACTTCAGACATTTTTAAAGAATAAATTTAAAATTAAGGCATAACAAACACACTATATGTAGCTTCTTTAAATTTGATGCTTGTCTTTATTATATCATTCATTAATTTTAATTTTATAACCAAGGTTGAAAGAAGTAAAAGAAAAATCCATATATATCAAAAGAATGAACTTTATGAGACAAACAACTTCTTAAATTTTTACTTTTTATGTCATAAACTATGCTCCATCAAAATATCTCTTTCTTCTCAGCTCTTAAAAATGGTAACTTTAATAGGATCCATTTTTATTTGAAACAATCCGTCTTTGATCCAATTCTCGAAGCGATTACTTCGGATTTATGGGAGGGAAAAACTATAATGTAGAAATTCACACAACATATACTATTGAAGTTCGTTCAAGAAAATAGATGGCAACATAGAAAACTTGAATCGATGTTTAATGTTGAATCAAAATGTTTTCTGATATTATCGCTTTCATCGTAAAATTGCGTTATATGGAATGTTACATAATAATGATTCTTTGCATTATATTCCAACTTTTCCACAGTATCTTCATTATATTTACTTTAAAAAAAGATTAATTCTATGTTTGTTTTGTTTATTTTTCTTATTATTCCAACAAAAAACAGAAATACTAATAATCAACAGTACCAATTATAGTGTCATAGTGGAGTTAAGCCTGTAGAACTCCCCATATTTAGTTTTATTTCGTTTGAAGGTAACTTATTTAAGGAATTGATATTTATATCTATTTAATGCAATTTTTTTAATTTAAAATTAATCTTATTTAGTAGTAATATCAAAATGTCTATTCTTTATGCTTTTTAAAAAAGACCTAAAAAAACAAATGATTCTTATATATGTTTTTCTGAATATAATTCGTAAGATAACTTTACCAATCAGTTTGATTGTGTTAAAAAAATTTAACTTACTTAACATGTCCGTTTCTTGCTATACACGTACGGTTCCAACGCTCTTTAGAGTTTTCGCATGGGCTGAGCATTTTGCGATGAAAAAAAATGAGTGTTGCTATTGGAAAGTTTTGAGTTTCTGTAATTATAACTGTAACCGTGAGCGCCATTTTGTTGCCATTCAGAGAATCTCGAGATCATACCTCTGAAAAGCTATATTTTAAATTTGACCTCGATCGGTTGAACAGATTGGCCACTAGAGCTCCATATACCGGCAAAGTTTTTTTATGACCACCCTGTATAACAAATAATAGCATTAAATAAGCCTATGCAAATTCTGGAATTAAAAAAAAAACTAATAGTCCAAGAGCCGACCGCACAAAACCTATGTCATCGAGCACAAGAAAAAATCCTTTAATTTATGGAAGATTAGTAATAGAGGAATAAATGATCCATGTGTGCCGGAAGGAAAGTGGTGCATAAGCCAAAAATTGATACCACTAGTGGTTGACTCGTAGGCTTAACATTGTGTTTTTCTGTACCAAGATTTCCATGTTTTCATCCTTTTGATTGTAGGACAAACACAATTCTATATATACGAGTCAACCACTAGTGGTATCAATTTTTGGCTTACACACCATTTCACTTCCGGCAGACATGGGCATATATATTCGGGATGAAGGCAGGGAATGTCGATAGCTTCAGAGCCCCGCCCGCCCACTAACCGTCTCTCAATATCTTTAATTTGTCTACTTTTTCTCTTAAATTTGTCCGGTTTCAATTCCTCGTATTTTTTTTCCCTTTCTATTAAGAGTGCAAGGCTCTTCGGGTCGTAAGTAAAGTATTTTGGCGCTATCCGTGGTCGCCTGCCGGCGACAGCGCTGTCGCGCAAGAGACTAGGTCTATTTGGGTCGCAGGTAGGGGTCGTCGACGAAAATTGGTCGCTCACCGCGACGGTTGACCCACCCACCCACCCCCAACCGCCGTCCGAGACATATATGTTCGGGATGGAGGCAGGGAAAGTCGATAGCTTCAGAGCCCCGCCCGCCCACTAACCGTATTACAATATCTTTAATTTGTCTACTTTTTCTCTTAAATTTGTCCGGTTTCAATTCCTCGTATTTTTTTCCCTTTCTATTAAGAGTGCAAGGCTCTTCGGGTCGTAAGTAAAGTATTTTGGCGCTATCCGTGGTCGCCTGCCGGCGACAGCGCTGTCGCGCAAGAGACTAGGTCTATTTGGGTCGCAGGTAGGGGTCGTCGACGAAAAGTGGTCGCTCACCGCGACGGTTGACCCACCCACCCACCCCCAACCGCCGTCCGAGACATATATGTTCGGGATGGAGGCAGGGAAAGTCGATAGCTTCAGAGCCCCGCCCGCCCACTAACCGTATTACAATATCTTTAATTTGTCTACTTTTTCTCTTAAATTTGTCCGGTTTCAATTCCTCGTATTTTTTTCCCTTTCTATTAAGAGTGCAAGGCTCTTCGGGTCGTAAGTAAAGTATTTTGGCGCTATCCGTGGTCGCCTACCGGCGACAGCGCTGTCGCGCAAGAGACTAGGTCTATTTGGGTCGCAGGTAGGGGTCGTCGACGAAAATTGGTCGCTCACCGCGACGGTTGACCCACCCACCCACCCCCAACCGCCGTCCGAGACATATATGTTCGGGATGGAGGCAGGGAAAGTCGATAGCTTCAGAGCCCCGCCCGCCCACTAACCGTATTACAATATCTTTAATTTGTCTACTTTTTCTCTTAAATTTGTCCGGTTTCAATTCCTCGTATTTTTTTCCCTTTCTATTAAGAGTGCAAGGCTCTTCGGGTCGTAAGTAAAGTATTTTGGCGCTATCCGTGGTCGCCTGCCGGCGACAGCGCTGTCGCGCAAGAGACTAGGTCTATTTGGGTCGCAGGTAGGGGTCGTCGACGAAAATTGGTCGCTCACCGCGACGGTTGACCCACCCACCCACCCCCAACCGCCGTCCGAGACATATATGTTCGGGATGGAGGCAGGGAAAGTCGATAGCTTCAGAGCCCCGCCCGCCCACTAACCGTATTACAATATCTTTAATTTGTCTACTTTTTCTCTTAAATTTGTCCGGTTTCAATTCCTCGTATTTTTTTTCCCTTTCTATTAAGAGTGCAAGGCTCTTCGGGTCGTAAGTAAAGTATTTTGGCGCTATCCGTGGTCGCCTGCCGGCGACAGCGCTGTCGCGCAAGAGACTAGGTCTATTTGGGTCGCAGGTAGGGGTCGTCGACGAAAATTGGTCGCTCACCGCGACGGTTGACCCACCCACCCACCCCCAACCACCGTCCGAGACATATATGTTCGGGATGGAGGCAGGGAAAGTCGATGGCTTCAGAGCCCCGCCCGCCCACTAACCGTATTACAATATCTTTAATTTGTCTACTTTTTCTCTTAAATTTGTCCGGTTTCAATTCCTCGTATTTTTTTCCCTTTCTATTAAGAGTGCAAGGCTCTTCGGGTCGTAAGTAAAGTATTTTGGCGCTATCCGTGGTCGCCTGCCGGCGACAGCGCTGTCGCGCAAGAGACTAGGTCTATTTGGGTCGCAGGTAGGGGTCGTCGACGAAAATTGGTCGCTCACCGCGACGGTTGACCCACCCACCCACCCCCAACCGCCGTCCGAGACATATATGTTCGGGATGGAGGCAGGGAAAGTCGATAGCTTCAGAGCCCCGCCCGCCCACTAACCGTATTACAATATCTTTAATTTGTCTACTTTTTCTCTTAAATTTGTCCGGTTTCAATTCCTCGTATTTTTTTCCCTTTCTATTAAGAGTGCAAGGCTCTTCGGGTCGTAAGTAAAGTATTTTGGCGCTGTCCGTGGTCGCCTGCCGGCGACAGCGCTGTCGCGCAAGAGACTGGGTCTATTTGGGTCGTAGGTAGGGGTCGTCGACGAAAATTGGTCGCTCACCGCGACGGTTGACCCACCCCCAACCACCGTCCGAGACATATATGTTCGGGATGGAGGCAGGGAAAGTCGATAGCTTCAGAGCCCCGCCCGCCCACTAACCGTATTTCAATATCTTTAATTTGTCTACTTTTTCTCTTAAATTTGTCCGGTTTCAATTCCTCGTATTTTTTTTCCCTTTCTATTAAGAGTGCAAGGCTCTTCGGGTCGTAAGTAAAGTATTTTGGCGCTATCCGTGGTCGCCTGCCGGCGACAGCGCTTTCGCGCAAGAGACTAGGTCTATTTGGGTCGCAGGTAGGGGTCGTCGACGAAAATTGGTCGCTCACCGCGACGGTTGACCCACCCCCAACCACCGTCCGAGACATATATGTTCGGGATGGAGGCAGGGAAAGTCGATAGCTTCAGAGCCCCGCCCGCCCACTAACCGTATTTCAATATCTTTAATTTGTCTACTTTTTCTCTTAAATTTGTCCGGTTTCAATTCCTCGTATTTTTTTCCCTTTCTATTAAGAGTGCAAGGCTCTTCGGGTCGTAAGTAAAGTATTTTGGCGCTATCCGTGGTCGCCTGCCGGCGACAGCGCTGTCGCGCAAGAGACTAGGTCTATTTGGGTCGCAGGTAGGGGTCGTCGACGAAAATTGGTCGCTCACCGCGACGGTTGACCCACCCACCCACCCCCAACCACCGTCCGAGACATATATGTTCGGGATGGAGGCAGGGAAAGTCGATGGCTTCAGAGCCCCGCCCGCCCACTAACCGTATTACAATATCTTTAATTTGTCTACTTTTTCTCTTAAATTTGTCCGGTTTCAATTCCTCGTATTTTTTTCCCTTTCTATTAAGAGTGCAAGGCTCTTCGGGTCGTAAGTAAAGTATTTTGGCGCTATCCGTGGTCGCCTGCCGGCGACAGCGCTGTCGCGCAAGAGACTAGGTCTATTTGGGTCGCAGGTAGGGGTCGTCGACGAAAATTGGTCGCTCACCGCGACGGTTGACCCACCCACCCACCCCCAACCGCCGTCCGAGACATATATGTTCGGGATGGAGGCAGGGAAAGTCGATAGCTTCAGAGCCCCGCCCGCCCACTAACCGTATTACAATATCTTTAATTTGTCTACTTTTTCTCTTAAATTTGTCCGGTTTCAATTCCTCGTATTTTTTCCCCTTTCTATTAAGAGTGCAAGGCTCTTCGGGTCGTAAGTAAAGTATTTTGGCGCTGTCCGTGGTCGCCTGCCGGCGACAGCGCTGTCGCGCAAGAGACTGGGTCTATTTGGGTCGTAGGTAGGGGTCGTCGACGAAAATTGGTCGCTCACCGCGACGGTTGACCCACCCCCAACCACCGTCCGAGACATATATGTTCGGGATGGAGGCAGGGAAAGTCGATAGCTTCAGAGCCCCGCCCGCCCACTAACCGTATTTCAATATCTTTAATTTGTCTACTTTTTCTCTTAAATTTGTCCGGTTTCAATTCCTCGTATTTTTTTTTCCCTTTCTATTAAGAGTGCAAGGCTCTTCGGGTCGTAAGTAAAGTATTTTGGCGCTATCCGTGGTCGCCTGCCGGCGACAGCGCTTTCGCGCAAGAGACTAGGTCTATTTGGGTCGCAGGTAGGGGTCGTCGACGAAAATTGGTCGCTCACCGCGACGGTTGACCCACCCCCAACCACCGTCCGAGACATATATGTTCGGGATGGAGGCAGGGAAAGTCGATAGCTTCAGAGCCCCGCCCGCCCACTAACCGTATTTCAATATCTTTAATTTGTCTACTTTTTCTCTTAAATTTGTCCGGTTTCAATTCCTCGTATTTTTTTCCCCTTTCTATTAAGAGTGCAAGGCTCTTCGGGTCGTAAGTAAAGTATTTTGGCGCTATCCGTGGTCGCCTGCCGGCGACAGCGCTTTCGCGCAAGAGACTAGGTCTATTTGGGTCGCAGGTAGGGGTCGTCGACGAAAATTGGTCGCTCACCGCGACGGTTGACCCACCCCCAACCACCGTCCGAGACATATATGTTCGGGATGGAGGCAGGGAAAGTCGATAGCTTCAGAGCCCCGCCCACCCACTAACCGTATTTCAATATCTTTAATTTGTCTACTTTTTCTCTTAAATTTGTCCGGTTTCAATTCCTCGTATTTTTTTTCCCTTTCTATTAAGAGTGCAAGGCTCTTCGGGTCGTAAGTAAAGTATTTTGGCGCTATCCGTGGTCGCCTGCCGGCGACAGCGCTGTCGCGCAAGAGACTAGGTCTATTTGGGTCGCAGGTAGGGGTCGTCGACGAAAATTGGTCGCTCACCGCGACGGTTGACCCACCCACCCACCCCCAACCACCGTCCGAGACATATATGTTCGGGATGGAGGCAGGGAAAGTCGATGGCTTCAGAGCCCCGCCCGCCCACTAACCGTATTACAATATCTTTAATTTGTCTACTTTTTCTCTTAAATTTGTCCGGTTTCAATTCCTCGTATTTTTTTCCCTTTCTATTAAGAGTGCAAGGCTCTTCGGGTCGTAAGTAAAGTATTTTGGCGCTATCCGTGGTCGCCTGCCGGCGACAGCGCTGTCGCGCAAGAGACTAGGTCTATTTGGGTCGCAGGTAGGGGTCGTCGACGAAAATTGGTCGCTCACCGCGACGGTTGACCCACCCACCCACCCCCAACCGCCGTCCGAGACATATATGTTCGGGATGGAGGCAGGGAAAGTCGATAGCTTCAGAGCCCCGCCCGCCCACTAACCGTATTACAATATCTTTAATTTGTCTACTTTTTCTCTTAAATTTGTCCGGTTTCAATTCCTCGTATTTTTTCCCCTTTCTATTAAGAGTGCAAGGCTCTTCGGGTCGTAAGTAAAGTATTTTGGCGCTGTCCGTGGTCGCCTGCCGGCGACAGCGCTGTCGCGCAAGAGACTGGGTCTATTTGGGTCGTAGGTAGGGGTCGTCGACGAAAATTGGTCGCTCACCGCGACGGTTGACCCACCCCCAACCACCGTCCGAGACATATATGTTCGGGATGGAGGCAGGGAAAGTCGATATCTTCAGAGCCCCGCCCGCCCACTAACCGTATTTCAATATCTTTAATTTGTCTACTTTTTCTCTTAAATTTGTCCGGTTTCAATTCCTCGTATTTTTTTTTTCCTTTCTATTAAGAGTGCAAGGCTCTTCGGGTCGTAAGTAAAGTATTTTGGCGCTATCCGTGGTCGCCTGCCGGCGACAGCGCTTTCGCGCAAGAGACTAGGTCTATTTGGGTCGCAGGTAGGGGTCGTCGACGAAAATTGGTCGCTCACCGCGACGGTTGACCCACCCCCAACCACCGTCCGGGACATATATGTTCGGGATGGAGGCAGGGAAAGTCGATAGCTTCAGAGCCCCGCCCGCCCACTAACCGTATTTCAATATCTTTAATTTGTCTACTTTTTCTCTTAAATTTGTCCGGTTTCAATTCCTCGTATTTTTTTTCCCCTTTCTATTAAGAGTGCAAGGCTCTTCGGGTCGTAAGTAAAGTATTTTGGCGCTATCCGTGGTCGCCTGCCGGCGACAGCGCTTTCGCGCAAGAGACTAGGTCTATTTGGGTCGCAGGTAGGGGTCGTCGACGAAAATTGGTCGCTCACCGCGACGGTTGACCCACCCCCAACCACCGTCCGAGACATATATGTTCGGGATGGAGGCAGGGAAAGTCGATAGCTTCAGAGCCCCGCCCGCCCACTAACCGTATTTCAATATCTTTAATTTGTCTACTTTTTCTCTTAAATTTGTCCGGTTTCAATTCCTCGTATTTTTTTTCCCTTTCTATTAAGAGTGCAAGGCTCTTCGGGTCGTAAGTAAAGTATTTTGGCGCTATCCGTGGTCGCCTGCCGGCGACAGCGCTGTCGCGCAAGAGACTAGGTCTATTTGGGTCGCAGGTAGGGGTCGTCGACGAAAATTGGTCGCTCACCGCGACGGTTGACCCACCCACCCACCCCCAACCACCGTCCGAGACATATATGTTCGGGATGGAGGCAGGGAAAGTCGATGGCTTCAGAGCCCCGCCCGCCCACTAACCGTATTACAATATCTTTAATTTGTCTACTTTTTCTCTTAAATTTGTCCGGTTTCAATTCCTCGTATTTTTTTCCCTTTCTATTAAGAGTGCAAGGCTCTTCGGGTCGTAAGTAAAGTATTTTGGCGCTATCCGTGGTCGCCTGCCGGCGACAGCGCTTTCGCGCAAGAGACTAGGTCTATTTGGGTCGCAGGTAGGGGTCGTCGACGAAAATTGGTCGCTCACCGCGACGGTTGACCCACCCCCAACCACCGTCCGAGACATATATGTTCGGGATGGAGGCAGGGAAAGTCGATAGCTTCAGAGCCCCGCCCGCCCACTAACCGTATTTCAATATCTTTAATTTGTCTACTTTTTCTCTTAAATTTGTCCGGTTTCAATTCCTCGTATTTTTTTTCCCTTTCTATTAAGAGTGCAAGGCTCTTCGGGTCGTAAGTAAAGTATTTTGGCGCTATCCGTGGTCGCCTGCCGGCGACAGCGCTGTCGCGCAAGAGACTAGGTCTATTTGGGTCGCAGGTAGGGGTCGTCGACGAAAATTGGTCGCTCACCGCGACGGTTGACCCACCCACCCACCCCCAACCACCGTCCGAGACATATATGTTCGGGATGGAGGCAGGGAAAGTCGATGGCTTCAGAGCCCCGCCCGCCCACTAACCGTATTACAATATCTTTAATTTGTCTACTTTTTCTCTTAAATTTGTCCGGTTTCAATTCCTCGTATTTTTTTCCCTTTCTATTAAGAGTGCAAGGCTCTTCGGGTCGTAAGTAAAGTATTTTGGCGCTATCCGTGGTCGCCTGCCGGCGACAGCGCTGTCGCGCAAGAGACTAGGTCTATTTGGGTCGCAGGTAGGGGTCGTCGACGAAAATTGGTCGCTCACCGCGACGGTTGACCCACCCACCCACCCCCAACCGCCGTCCGAGACATATATGTTCGGGATGGAGGCAGGGAAAGTCGATAGCTTCAGAGCCCCGCCCGCCCACTAACCGTATTACAATATCTTTAATTTGTCTACTTTTTCTCTTAAATTTGTCCGGTTTCAATTCCTCGTATTTTTTCCCCTTTCTATTAAGAGTGCAAGGCTCTTCGGGTCGTAAGTAAAGTATTTTGGCGCTGTCCGTGGTCGCCTGCCGGCGACAGCGCTGTCGCGCAAGAGACTGGGTCTATTTGGGTCGTAGGTAGGGGTCGTCGACGAAAATTGGTCGCTCACCGCGACGGTTGACCCACCCCCAACCACCGTCCGAGACATATATGTTCGGGATGGAGGCAGGGAAAGTCGATATCTTCAGAGCCCCGCCCGCCCACTAACCGTATTTCAATATCTTTAATTTGTCTACTTTTTCTCTTAAATTTGTCCGGTTTCAATTCCTCGTATTTTTTTTTCCCTTTCTATTAAGAGTGCAAGGCTCTTCGGGTCGTAAGTAAAGTATTTTGGCGCTATCCGTGGTCGCCTGCCGGCGACAGCGCTTTCGCGCAAGAGACTAGGTCTATTTGGGTCGCAGGTAGGGGTCGTCGACGAAAATTGGTCGCTCACCGCGACGGTTGACCCACCCCCAACCACCGTCCGAGACATATATGTTCGGGATGGAGGCAGGGAAAGTCGATAGCTTCAGAGCCCCGCCCGCCCACTAACCGTATTTCAATATCTTTAATTTGTCTACTTTTTCTCTTAAATTTGTCCGGTTTCAATTCCTCGTATTTTTTTTCCCCTTTCTATTAAGAGTGCAAGGCTCTTCGGGTCGTAAGTAAAGTATTTTGGCGCTATCCGTGGTCGCCTGCCGGCGACAGCGCTTTCGCGCAAGAGACTAGGTCTATTTGGGTCGCAGGTAGGGGTCGTCGACGAAAATTGGTCGCTCACCGCGACGGTTGACCCACCCCCAACCACCGTCCGAGACATATATGTTCGGGATGGAGGCAGGGAAAGTCGATAGCTTCAGAGCCCCGCCCGCCCACTAACCGTATTTCAATATCTTTAATTTGTCTACTTTTTCTCTTAAATTTGTCCGGTTTCAATTCCTCGTATTTTTTTTCCCTTTCTATTAAGAGTGCAAGGCTCTTCGGGTCGTAAGTAAAGTATTTTGGCGCTATCCGTGGTCGCCTGCCGGCGACAGCGCTGTCGCGCAAGAGACTAGGTCTATTTGGGTCGCAGGTAGGGGTCGTCGACGAAAATTGGTCGCTCACCGCGACGGTTGACCCACCCACCCACCCCCAACCACCGTCCGAGACATATATGTTCGGGATGGAGGCAGGGAAAGTCGATGGCTTCAGAGCCCCGCCCGCCCACTAACCGTATTACAATATCTTTAATTTGTCTACTTTTTCTCTTAAATTTGTCCGGTTTCAATTCCTCGTATTTTTTTCCCTTTCTATTAAGAGTGCAAGGCTCTTCGGGTCGTAAGTAAAGTATTTTGGCGCTATCCGTGGTCGCCTGCCGGCGACAGCGCTGTCGCGCAAGAGACTAGGTCTATTTGGGTCGCAGGTAGGGGTCGTCGACGAAAATTGGTCGCTCACCGCGACGGTTGACCCACCCACCCACCCCCAACCGCCGTCCGAGACATATATGTTCGGGATGGAGGCAGGGAAAGTCGATAGCTTCAGAGCCCCGCCCGCCCACTAACCGTATTACAATATCTTTAATTTGTCTACTTTTTCTCTTAAATTTGTCCGGTTTCAATTCCTCGTATTTTTTCCCCTTTCTATTAAGAGTGCAAGGCTCTTCGGGTCGTAAGTAAAGTATTTTGGCGCTGTCCGTGGTCGCCTGCCGGCGACAGCGCTGTCGCGCAAGAGACTGGGTCTATTTGGGTCGTAGGTAGGGGTCGTCGACGAAAATTGGTCGCTCACCGCGACGGTTGACCCACCCCCAACCACCGTCCGAGACATATATGTTCGGGATGGAGGCAGGGAAAGTCGATAGCTTCAGAGCCCCGCCCGCCCACTAACCGTATTTCAATATCTTTAATTTGTCTACTTTTTCTCTTAAATTTGTCCGGTTTCAATTCCTCGTATTTTTTTTTCCCTTTCTATTAAGAGTGCAAGGCTCTTCGGGTCGTAAGTAAAGTATTTTGGCGCTATCCGTGGTCGCCTGCCGGCGACAGCGCTTTCGCGCAAGAGACTAGGTCTATTTGGGTCGCAGGTAGGGGTCGTCGACGAAAATTGGTCGCTCACCGCGACGGTTGACCCACCCCCAACCACCGTCCGAGACATATATGTTCGGGATGGAGGCAGGGAAAGTCGATAGCTTCAGAGCCCCGCCCGCCCACTAACCGTATTTCAATATCTTTAATTTGTCTACTTTTTCTCTTAAATTTGTCCGGTTTCAATTCCTCGTATTTTTTTTCCCCTTTCTATTAAGAGTGCAAGGCTCTTCGGGTCGTAAGTAAAGTATTTTGGCGCTATCCGTGGTCGCCTACGGGCGACAACGCTGTCGCGCAAGAGACTAGGTCTATTTGGGTCGTAGGTAGGGGTCGTTGACGAAAATTAGTCGCTCACCGCGACGGAATACATATATGGAACATATATTCCCCTATGACTACTCTTCCATAACATAAAGGATTTTTTTATTGTTCTCGATGACAGGGGGTTTTCTGGGGTTGGCCCTTGGACTATGAACTTTTAAAAGCAGGCTTTGCTTCTTTTTTTCTTTTGTTATATAACCGTATAAAGTGAAAATAACTTTCTTTTAAAACACATAAATGAAAAAAGTGATTATTATTTAATATTTTGTATGAAAATATAATTTATTTTGGTAAAACAATTGTGAGAAATCAATTTTTCTGATTTTTTCCAAAAAAATTGGAAAGAAAAAACACCTTTTTCTGCCACTTTGATTTTTTCGAAAAATTTACATCTGTAAGTGGAAGAAGTTTAACACATATGTATCCAGCGCTTGAGATGAAAAAATTGATAAACCGGTAAGCGATTTCAAAGATATTGTTGACTAGAAACTTTTTTGAATAACAGAAACCATACGAAAACAATTTAACTTACTTGATGTGCCAATACCCAAACTCTATTCTATCTTAATGTTTAAAAAAGTAATACAATTCAAATAATAACAGTAATGTTAGTGCTTTAATATTGTTAATTCAGTGTTTAAATATCATAAGTTTAATATTAAATAAACTTTAATTTTCATCTTAAATTTCTACTTCACTCCTTTCATCTGAATAAAAACGATTTAATGTCGACCGCGATATTTATTAAAATCAACAATTTTTCATGATTTTACTGAGCATTAACCGAGAGCAAGCACAATATGTTATATATATAAAATTGTAATAATATGTTTTAAGAATTTCACAAACCAGAACATTGTTCCAGTTTCCTCCATTACATTTTGAGCCCTGTATTTATCAGTATCAACACTCATATATCTAAGAATATCTAGGAAAGTTTCAACAGCTGTTTTCCACGAATCATACCTGCCTGGTTGATCTCCAATTACAACCATAATCTTCTCTGCTACCAATCACAACTGCCATTTAACCGTTGTTTGCGCCAGTAATCTATTTGTAATGTCATATGAAACTGTCCTGTATGATAATTTAATGCATGAATTTTGTACTTTTTAAGGATATCAAAATTGTCAAATCTGATATTTAATTGTCCCATATTAAACTTTAGTGCAGTTTAAAAAATATGTCTTATTTATTATTTTTCTTTATATTTCTAGATTCAATGAAGATAAAACTGTTAAGCTAACAAGCTATACATAAGCTTATATGTTGCTTTCATTCCCATCAATAAAAATAGCAAATATCTCTTCAAACTGGTACTTTGAAGAAGTTCCTATTATCATCCTAAATTAAGCTTATTTATTTAAGGCAATGTCGTCGATTACACAGGAAAATTCTTCCTTCAGTGAACAGCACTTTGTTCCTCAAATTGCGGATAAAGAAAAACATTCCTTCACTGATAAACGAGAAAAAGTTTTTATTTGTGAAGTATGTTCCAAAGGATTTTCTAAGAATAGTCATCTAAAAAAAATCTCTTGACACATACAGGTGAAAAACCTTTTATCTGTGAAATATGTTTCAAAGGATTTTCTCAGAATAGTCATCTAAGAACCCATCTCTTGATGCATACAGGAGAAAAACCTTTTATTTGCAAAATATGTTCCAAAGGTTTTTCCCAGCATAGTAATCTAAGAACCCATCTCTTGATGCATGCAGAGAAAAAACCTTTTATTTGTGAAGTATGTTCCAAAGGATTTTCTAATAATAGCAATCTAAAAAATCATCTCTTGACACATACAGGTGAAAAACCTTTTATTTGTGAAATATGTACCAAAGGTTTTTCTCAGAATAGTAATCTAAAAACCCATCTCTTGAGTCATACAGGAGAAAAACCTTTTGTTTGTGAAATGTGTTCCAAAGGTTTTTCTAATAATGGTCACCTAAGAAAGCATCTCTTGACTCATACAGGAGAAAAACCTTTTATTTGTGAAATATGTTTCAAAGGATTTTCTCAGAATGGTCATCTAAGAACCCATCTCTTAATGCATACAGGAGAAAAACCTTTTATTTGCAAAATATGTTCCAAAGGTTTTTCCCAGCATAGTAATCTAAGAACCCATCTCTTGAAGCATGCAGAGAAAAAAACCGTTTACTTGTGAAGTATGTTCCAAAATATTTTCTAAGAACAGTGATCTAAAAAAGCATCTCTTGATTCATACAGGAGAAAAACCTTTTATTTGTAAAATATGTTCCTAAAGATTTTCTCAGAATCGTGACTTAAGAACCCATCTCTTGATACATACAGGTGAAAAGTCTTTTGCTTGTGATACATGCTTTAAAGGATTTTTTGATAAAAGTACTTTGATAAAACATCTCTTGACTCATACGGGAGAAAAACCTTTTGCTTGTGAAGTATGTCGCAAGAGATTTTCTCAGAATGGTTATCTCAGAACCCATCTTTTGACTCATACAGGTGAAAAACCTTTTGTTTGTGAAATATGTTCCAAAGGATTTTCTCAGAATAGTAGTCTAAGAAGGCATCTCTTGACTCATACTTGATAAAATTCTTGTGTTCTGAAATGTACTTCAAAGAGTTTTTATAGACATTGTCAACTAGAAAGACACCTCGTGATTGATACAGGAGAAAATCGTTTGTATGTACAATATGTTTTCCAAAAGATTAGCTGATAATCATTTATTAAGAACATTTTTTTCTCATACTAAATAGATACCTCTTAAAAATCTGTTGTATTTTTTCTTTTGTTAAAATTGAGTATGAACCTTGTGTGTGTTGTATTTACTACTATCACATCTCTTTTATTTTAGCATTTAGTAATAAAATAAAAAAATGTAAAACTTTTCCATAGTTGTCATTTTGATAAAAAGCAAAAAAAATCCAGATCTGTTCATTAATTTTCAGTAAAGCCTTTTGATGGTTTTAACTTTTGTTATTTTGTAAAGTAACTTTCCCCTAATCTTAATCTGTCCTGAAAAGGATAAATTGTACCTCAATATGTCGTCCGATTGGAAAAGCTTTGTTCAATTAAGACTTTTAAAAACAGATGAGAAATATGCTAAAAATATTTTTTGTGGAAAAAAATCCTATTGGCTATTTTTTTTTTCTTAAAAGACATTCAAAAAATTTAGATGAAGCATGTCTCATTATCATGTATTATTTGAACCCAGCATAAACTTGATATTTATCTCAAATTATATGAATAATTAATTGAATATTAATTCGTCATCTTTAGTCAATTCATACATAACAGTTTAATAAGCTAATCAGACATGCATTTTGTTTCTAAGGTCTTGTTTCTTTTGCTTCTTTGTGTTATACATCTTCAAATACAAAAATGATTTATTACATGGCAATATTGCCTCCTATAATCTCTATAATAATAGTCTAAGTCATGTGACTGTCATCAATAGTTCCTGGCTGATCACTTGTTTTTTTTCAAAGTCAGTCGGACATTTTTGTTTTATAGCTAAGCGCAGGGCCAAATACTGTTCCATTGCTATCATTTTATTTATATTATAATACTCCAAACAAACCAATAACTTTCGTATACATCATCGATTTTCATATACAAAGTTTCCATTTGATTAAAAATTATTGTTATTATTTTTTTTTTTGAACAAAAATGCATAAAAATTCCTATGATCGAAAGGAATTCTTGGTACTTTTATGTCAGACAAATATAATTCTCGCTAATAGCATTTTTTATTTTTCGCATGGTAAATTGAAACAATGTTTTAATGTTGAAATTAAATGTCATGAATTACAGTATTATTTATTTTCTTTCATTTTTCTTTTAGGAAAAAAGCAAAAACCGCGAATTTTAAATGCTTCATTTTTAAATGTAAGTCTTATATTTGAAATAAAAAATGAGTGAAAGGACTGCATTAAAAAAATAAATGTAATATGAAAATATACGAGAGGAATAATGTTTTTTGAATTATTTCATGTGCCTGTCTATCATAAAAATACCAGGTTATCCCATAGACCAATTTTGTCAAATTATATAATTTGGCAAAATTGGTCGATCGGCAAAGTGCTTACCAGATTACACAAATTAACATATTTTTTTTTTTTAATCTTAATAACTGTAGAAAAAATATATTAATAAAATATTTATAAAAGTATAAATAAAAAATTCATTTAAATATCACTTGCTGACGCAACAAATAGCGCAGTTTCGTATGACGTCATAAATGAACCGTTGAAAGTTAAACAATCGTTGAATGGCAGCTGTGATTGGTAGCTTGGAGGATTATGGGAACAGCTGGAGGTCAGACGGCAAGATTTGATCGACGGATGAGAAGTAAATCAGCTGATTCCAACTACCGTATATGAAGTGAATATGACATTTACGATCAACCATTATTTGCATTTAATCTTATAGTTTGGCAATAGTTTTCTGGTCGATGAGTTAATCAAGTAGTACCGAATATCGAGTTCTCGATTTCTCAGACAGGATTTTCTGATTTGGAATAGGATTTATCAAGTAAAATTTAAATTAATTTAAGAATGAAAGTAGCTCAGCTTGCAGTTAAAGGAGACTAAATGGCCTGCCAAAGAAAGCTAGAGATATTATTTAATATGGCCAAATCTTGCGTGTTCTCAAATTTTATTTGAAAAACATCTCTGATGGACTAAATTTTTTATCATACCATTTTGAGATGTGAATAGATGAATGGGATATGATAGGTCACATGATTGGAAAAAATCGATATTTTTTAATTATTCTGTTTTTACTGTGTGTTATTGTATTTTAATGGAAATAAAGATTGAAACAGTTATTAAGTTTTTGAAGAGTTTGCAGAAATCGACGTTGAAAATTTTGGAAGACGAAAGTGAGCAACGATACATACAGTCAAGGATCGATAATCCGCAATTTTCTACGAATGTAAACAGTAAAATGAACTGTTAAGAAAATTTAGAAATTCGTGATCCAAAAAGGATTTTTTAAAACGAATAATAAAAAAATTAAAAAAAATCATACTAAAACATCTGTTTTCTATTAATATAATTATTTTATCTTATTAACAGTAAAGAACAGACTATAATAACATATGTAACATATAACAAACGGAACATATGTAATTGTTTAATTTTAAATGCACACACACACATATATACATATATACATATATATATATATATATATATATATATATATATATATTAATAAAATAACTTTAAAAAAGCATTTTTTGAGATAGCCTATTAAATTAATTATTAGACTTCATATTTATTTTTCCATATTATACTGATTATAGAATTAAAATGTTGTCTAGGAACAATAAAATGACATGTAAACCATAATTCGCAATATTTCATAATCCGTACAACCCTTAGCCCCAACTTGTGCGGATTATAGAACCTTGACTGTAATTGTTAATCTGCTGAAAATGTATTGTTTTATCGAGTTAAACTCAAAGCTAATATTTACGCCCAGTCTTTTCTGCTGTTATGTTATAATATGAGGAAATGTTTGTGTATGTATGCAAATTTTATCCAAAAAATTATTCTTAAGATTCTGACTAAATATTGTAAATTGAATTAAAAATATACCTTCCAATTGTAATAATTCTAATATGAATTTATTAGTGCTGCCGTCTATGTTCTTAGCAAATAGATGAATGATTTAATAATTATAAATTAACTTTTTGGATGTATTAATTAACTTGGTACTACTCTGTTATCCCATATACCAATTTTGCCAAATTATACAAATCGCCAAACTAATAGCCAAATTATACATATTGACATAATTTTTATTTTAATTAACGAAAAAACAAATAATTAGTAGAATATTAATAAAAATATTAACAAAAAGTCGAAATAAAAATCACTGAATGACATATTAATGTCATTTTAATGTCATTGAATGTGACATTCACGATCATCCATTATTGACATTTAATCTTATAGTTTGGCGATAATTTTTTGGTCGACGAGGTAACCTAATATTAACATTTACTTTTTATAGTCTGGCGGTATTTTTATGTATCATTAAAGTAAATTCAAAGAAAAGTTTTTGTTTTAATACTTAAATTTTTACGTGGGCGTCTTAGGGAGGTTTTACTGCATCTCATGTTTCAAACAAATCAGACCTAATAGTTTGAAAAGTACATCGCATCTACCAGCAGCAGCTTTCACAAGTTCTTGAGTTTTCATAGTTCTCAAATAGAAACAAGTTGGAAATTGCACGTGAAGCGTAGCAAATCAGTTGCGTTCGTACGATAACGAAGTTTTAAAAATATCACTCTCATATATCAATCTCATAAAATTGTAAATAATTACAATTAAAATGCGCACCAATGTTCTCCCTATACCATTATGCAATGGAATACTTTTGTGTGGCCTTATAAATCAATAGCAAATATTCTTTGCACCACAGATTATGCAAAATATATATTATTATATGTACTTTATAGATGCATATAAATTGTATTACGTTCGAATGAGTGTAACACCATTAAAATGCATTTGAAACATTTCCCCCCATTCACCGTAATGTAACGGAACACTTTTGATTGTCCCTGAAGTTGAACTATGCATCCGATTTTGATAACATTTGAAATAATTCTACAAAATTATGTAATAATTATGTATTTAAAATTTCAGACGATTAAAATGCATTTGAAACATTTTCCCCCATTGACCGCAATGTACGGAATCCTTTTGATTGTCCCTGTAATTGATCTATGCATCCGATTCTCATAAAATTTGAAATGACTCGACAAAATTATGTAATAATTATGTATTTTAAATTTTAAACAATTCAGTTGGTTGGTTTTTGTGTTGTTATATACGGACAGACAGACAGACGTACAGATAAGACGTTCTGAACGACAACAATAGGTGCTACGTATTTACATAATTACGAACGCATCTAAAAAGCTTGTTTTCTGGTACATTTGTTATTTTATTTGTGTTCGGAAAGGCATGAAATTGGCAAGTGTTATTCAGAAACTATATAATTTAAAGATTATTCGATTTCTGGGAAAACGCTAAAGATCTTTCAAAAAATTCTACCCAAAGTTGGCATTTTAAACTGAATTTTTGACAGCACTTTGCGAGAAAGAAGAAAAAAATGCCATCGCATTGCCACATTTCTTTATAATTCGATAAGTAACTTATTTATCCAAAAATAAAAAACTCATTGTGATTTCAAATCCCATCAGTTGTCAGACCTGTTAATTTTATGCATTAGCGTTCGAAAATGAGGCAAAAAAATTCCGCCTTATTGCTCAGGGGGTTTGCTAACTGCCTTAAATGTTTAATAGTTTTTTTGGTTTTCAAGGCTAGAGTAGCCATACAGGGCCGTAACTTGAAGTGAACATAAGGGGGGGGGGTTGTTTTTTTCTCTCTCTCTGACACAGAAAGATAAATTAGTGCATATTCAAATTGTAAGTACTATGTTTATTATTAAACCGTTGTAATAACTTCATTTTATGCTAAGAAAAAAGTAGGATGGTGGAAAATTTTGAGTTTTTAACTCGTGCAAAGTTAAACATCGTGTTAGCTTCATATGTATAAATAGGATGAGGGAGTATTGAACACTTATTTTCAATACAATTTAGTAATTTTGCATAACTCGGAAAGGGTCTCAAAACTAAATTAGATTTTTGAACAGAAATTCATTTAACTACCTAGAAATCTTTTCCAGGGGGGGGGGCTCAAAATATTTATGAGGGGGGCGCCGCATAGCGCCGCAAGTAACTAATTAATCCCGCGACTACTTACGAGAGCAGGCGCAAAAAAGGACAAAGATGTATATTGTGAAAAAACTTTTGAAAATTTATAAATCTTATCCTTCACTTTTAAACTTTGTTTGTTTAGGAAAAAGTGCTTAATGATCTTGGCCGAAATTTATCATGTGTTTCATGTGTGTCATCATTTTACTTATGGCTGTGAAGAAGTGTCGTAGTTAATTGCAAATACAAAATATAACCTCTTCAGACTTGAAGTGCACATTTGTGTACCTCTCTCTGATTGCAACTGCGTATCACACTTAATATTTGAATTTTTTTTTATTGAGACGAATGGATGTTATTTGTGTACGTTAGCTTTTTCTAGTTTCAGCAAGAAATGGTGCTAGCAGTCTTAATTCATACGGTTTTGGAGGGAAAAAAGAAGCAATGGCGAAAAATATAAAATGTCGAAAAATTAAGTACATTTTTATAATTAGAAAATTAATATTTATTCTTAATACTTTTTAAGAATGCTTATAAACTCTTCAGTATTGCATAAATTATTTAAATCTTTTAGCTAGATCATAATATCTGTTTAAATTAGTTGTAATTTGTAAGGTACACATATGTGCACCTCCGGTTTCAATTCTGTGTTTTTGGAAAGAAGACATTTCACACAAAAAAATTGTACTGAATGATATCTAATTGGTGCAGTGCTAAAGTTGTGGAATTATTAAAAAATTATATTTAATTATAAATAAGAATTCATTTTGTTCATGTTTTAAATTAAACATTAATTTTTAAAAATCATAATTATTATATCTTTGTAAGAGTAAATAAACTGATGGGGCCAATGGTGATGGAGTCTTCTGGCAATAAAAATTTAGATAATTGTTGTGTTTTTAATGAAAAATGAAAAGCCACAGCTAAAACGAAACAACATACATTTTATTTTTAATTTATGGAATTGATCAGATTGTTGCCAAAAATCGGAATGCAAAAGATAATGTTATAATGATGCCAAAAATAAATAAGATATAACAATTCTCCCCCACTAATGGAAGAGACGTAGACTGGAGAACATAAATTTTGAAAGATATTATAACATTGAATGCAACAAAAAATTTATGTGTTGAAAATGAAATAATATTTTATTTGTTGATACTCAAAGATTTAGTCACTGTGGAGGTTTCCGTATACGCGTTGAACGTCGCAAACCTGTATTTGGTACTTGTGGTAAATTGGTATCTGCAGAAGACTGAAGTCTAACAGTCGTCTTTTGGTTGGTATTAGGTTCGACATCTGAGGTATTTATTCTGGAATCAACTTGATCCGCGCTAGGATTAATTTGAACTTCCTCGTTGTCATTTGGCGCACATGCTTCGGGTTTTACTGGAATTTCTTTTTGCTGCACATCATTGCTAAATGTTACGAATCGTCGTTTCCGAGAAACAGGAGATGCTGTATGAATAACTGGTTTCAGAATTGGAACTTCGCATGCACGGAGTTGATTATAATGTCGTTTTATGACATAACCGTCGTCCAATTCAATAAGGTAGTGAACATGACCCAAACGTTCAACTACAGTTCCATATTTCCATAATATCGAATTTGTATAATTTCTGCATTGCACTCGAGAACCAACTCGAAAATACTTGCTAAAATATGGTTGAGGAGCCTTATTTTTAAAATATCCTTTTGTTTCAGGTTTAAGAAGATCTAGTTTCGTTCTAAGATTTCTCCCCAGCATTAATTCGGCAGGTGTTTTCCCACATGAAAGTGGAGTCGCTCTGTAGCGAAATAATAATTCCTGTAATTTTTCTTGAAGAGTACCCGATTGGAATCGCATGCATTTCAATTTTGTTTTTAAAGTCTGGCAATATCTTTCTGCTTGACCGTTTGTTGCTGGATGACCAGGAGCTATAAATCTTTGTCGAATACCATTCCTTCTGCAAAAATCTATAAATTCTCTTGATTTGAAAATAGATGCATTATCGCTAACCAAAAATTCCGGTAATCCATGTCGATTAAATATTTCTCTGAGATAATAAATAGTTGATGTAGTATCTGGAGTTTTCTTCATTGTGTAAATTTCAGGCCACTTTGATTTAGCATCTATCACCAATAGAAAAAAGTGTCCCATTAGTGGTCCGGCATAATCCATGTGAACTCGTTGCCAATTTTTTGTAGGCGTATCCCAGTTATGTATAGGAGCCTTTTGTGGGTTGTTTTTCACATCACAACACTCTTTGCAACTCCTGACTAAATTCTCGATATCTGAATCAATATTCTTCCAGTAGCAATAATTTCGAGCAAGAGCTTTCATTCTTACTATTCCCACGTGCGTTGAATGAAGTTCTTGGAGAACGGCCGGTTGAAGTTTCTTAGGAATGATTACTCGCTGGCCTCTAAATAAAATTCCTTCTTGTAAGGTTAACTCTGGATCACGAACCTTTCCATTCAAAAGATTTTCTTTAATATTTGAAAGTTCTTCATCAAGAGCTGTTTCTCGCCTTATTGTAGAAGCTGTCACAGTATCAGTAGAAATATGTTTTATTACATTTTCTTGAAGAAGATATTCGTCATCAATTGTTCGTATTTCTTGATCACTAATAGGTAGGGGATTTCGAGATAAATAATCTACGTTGACATGTTCAGTTGACTTGCGATATTCGATTTCATAATCAAAATTTGATAAAAAATGCGCATAACGAAGCATCCTTGTAGCAGATAATGTAGGGAGCTTCTTTTCAGGATGTAAGATGGTCATCATTGGTTTGTTGTCTACTACTAATGTAAATTTTCTACCGAATACATAGTCGTAGAATTTTCTACAAGCCCAATAAACAGCAGTAGCTTCTCTATCTAACTGGCTATAATTCCTTTCTGCAGCTGTGAGGGATCTAGATGCAAATGCTATCGGCCTTTCACTTCCATCAGGCATTCTGTGAGAAAGTATTCCAGATAACCCATAAGGACTGGCATCCGTTGCTAAAATAACTGGCAATTCGGGTGTGTAAGGAATTAAAACATTATCACTAGCAATTTCACTTTTAGCCTTTATCCAAGCAGCTTCACATTTAGCAGTCCATCTAAATGGAGTATCTTTCCGTAAAAGTTCATTTAAGGGGCTAAGAATTGTTGAGGCATTTCTAATAAATTTTGAATAATACATTACAAGGCCTAAAAATTTCTTTAATTCGTCTACATTTTTAGGTCTAGCAGCGTTTTGAATAGCCTTTACTTTTTCAGGAGATTTACTAAGTCCTTCAGAACTGATTATGTGACCTAAATATTGCACCTTTTTCTCAAAAAATTTGCATTTATTAACATTGAGATGAAGATTATATTTCCTAGCTTTTTCTAAAACTTTGGTTAAACGATCTGTGCATTCCTCGAGTGTTTTACCTTGAATAATTAAATCATCAAAATATGCACTTACTCCATCTAAATCTTGAATAAATTGATCTATGAATGCATGAAATTCATTAGGGGCTGTTTTGATTCCAAAAAATAAACGCTTGGCTAAATAAGTTCCACGATGTGTAGATATTGCTTGAACTTTCGCGCTTTCTTCATCCACTTGTAAATGTAAGTATGCCTTATGAATATCTAATGTGCAAAAATACGATCCACCATGAAGTTTGTTGAAAATATCCTCTATTTTTGGTATAGGGTGTCTTGAATCATGCAATTGTTTATTTACTGTAACTTTGTAATCGGCGCATAGGCGTACTGAGCCGTCAGACTTAGGAATAACTACAAGTGGTGTTCCCCATTCAGAATGATCAACCTTTTCAATTATTCCATCAGCCAGAAGTTTATCTAATTCAAGATCTACACTTTCTTTCAGTGCATATGGTACAGGTCGTGGTTTTAAATAGACTGGCTTAGCATCACTGCGTAATTTTAAAGAGCATATGTAATCTGGAACCTTACCAACTTTCGGTTCAAAGACATCCGAATAATGCTTTAGAATGTTATCAATGGAGTTTTTAATGTTATTGACTGGAATTTGATTTACATTAACTGTATCAGAATCGTGTAAGTTAATTTTTAGGCTTCGAATCCAGTTTCTACCTAAGATAGCGTCTTTTCTTAAGTTAACTAGGTATAATTCTTCCATACAGGAATATCCTTTATATTTTGCATTAATTTTGACAACTCCAACTGGTTTGAAAGTATCCCCCGTATAACTTCTAAATAGTATGCTTGTCTTTAGTATAGGGGTGTTTATTTTAAGTTGTTTAAAATCTTCAATGTTCATAATGCTAACTCGACTTCCTGAATCGCATTCAAAGCGAACAGATTTCCCGTTTAATTGAATATTTACAAAAATTCTGTCATCATTTTCAAGCGTATTTAAATTAATGTCATATATTTGACTTATTTGAAATGGAACTTGCTCGGTGTTATTTAAATATTGAACGGAATTTCCCATGTCCGATTTTCGTTTCATATGTTTTGATATACAGACCTTCTCAATATGGCCGCTTTTTGAACAAAATCTACACTTTAACTTATTTTTTATTCGACACTGTGAAGTTAAATGATTTTTCCCGCAATGCAAACAAATGTTGTCTAAGCCTAACTCTTTCAAGTTTAAATTACTTTTATTTCGACTCGCTGAACGATCATTTCTTCGATGATCTTTAGATCTTGATCTCCTTTGAAACGTTTTGTTATTTTCTTTAGAATAAGCATTTGTAACCTTAAATACATTAGTTGATGGTAAGCTCTTATATATTTCTTTGTTTTCAAATTTCGAAGCTTCGATTGCTAAAGCAATTTCTAAGGTTTGTTCAAATGAAATATCTGATTGCTGCAAAATTTTTTCGCGAATGTCCGTATCATATAAACCACGAATAAACTGAGCCCTTAGTAACAAATTAATAATAGATTTTGAGCATTCGTTACTTTCGCAATTAGATTTAAATTCGGCGTTTTTAGAAAGTTCTTTTAAAGCCGTTACATAAGAATTTATTGACTCACCTGGATGTTGTTTTCTACAAAAGAACTTATGCTGCTCAGTCAAGATGTTTATCCTTTTACAAAGATGATCGTTCAATAGCTTCAGAATTTCATCATACGATTTTGAAGCTGGCAAATCAGGTGCCGTGACACTGGACAGTAGATGATAATATTTGGGACCTAAGCAATTGATAAGGATCATCGTCTTGGCTTCCGCAGTTTCTGGAGAATCATCTATAAGTCCCTTTAATTGATAGTAATTTTCTAGGCGTTGAACATATTCATCAAAAGTTTCACAGGTCTCATCATAACATTCAAAATGAAGATTTTGGCTTTGAAGTATACCTTTGATGCTTGAATGATTTTCATTTCTTTCCGGCGGCGGTGGCGGTGTTGTGTTTACTTTAAGTAGAAATGTATTCAAAGTTCGTATTAATTCATCGATTTCAGTCATTTTTTTTATCTCGTCGCCAAAATTTTGTTGTGTTTTTAATGAAAAATGAAAAGCCACAGCTAAAACGAAACAACATACATTTTATTTTTAATTTATGGAATTGATCAGATTGTTGCCAAAAATCGGAATGCAAAAGATAATGTTATAATGATGCCAAAAATAAATAAGATATAACAATAATACAGATATAACTATTGAAGATATTGCTCCAGTATCTATCCCGAATCCATGTAACAATAAAGTTTAACCTAAAAAGCCTTTGTTATGGAAAGCTGAAAATAAATAAATTTTTAAAACTTGTGTTACAGCACAGTAGAATAATAATGCTGAGAATAAAACTTTATCTTTTCGGAAACATTTATTTAATCTTTTTTTCTTCTAATAGTATTTCGAGGATCATTTATTGATAAGGATTATCTAAAAGCAGATTTTCCAGCTTCGTAAATCCTTTTGAATCATTTCTAGATTAGTTAAATAAAAAATTTTGGGAAAAAGTTTCATATGAAACCAATTCCTTTCAACCAATCCCGATTCCGTTATATTCTGTTCAAACACTAAACCGTCGCTCAATAAATGCATCTAAATATGAAATTATAAAAGTTGCAGGCGTACACATACACATGGGAACTTTAATATATCTCCAAGCAAGCTTCTATTGGCAAAAAGACTTGTTAGTACTTAGAATTGCAGCTACTATGTCACGTGTTCGATTTTTTGAGATTAGAAAATTCCTTCATTTTGCAGATAAATCAAATGACAAATTATGAAAAATAAATCTAATCTTGAATGCAGCAAGAATTAAATGTTTGTCCCTGCCCAAGCCAAAACCTTTATTACTGGATGAACAGTAGGGTGGAGTGAAAAAGACCATGTTCCGCTTCAGTATTGTGTTCTTGTAACATCGCCTTGGCGACAAACACAGCCCACGCCAATTATACGCCAATCGGCAATTTACTGTAACCCTGCTTACGTGTTGTGTGACGCAGTGGATTGAGAGAAACAGTCTCTTAGCAACAAGCTCTAATACTGCAACAAGCAGCGACTCTTGAAAAATAAACATTCCATTAAATTTACAGTCTACTTGCTTTTTCTTTTAGTTTTTCTTTTTAATTTAGTACACCTCCGTACATTTGGTCCTAGCGACCCGGAGGTATGAACGAATCAGTGTCTTTTCTATTGAATTAAATATTGCATTTATCGAATTTCGTCAACAAGACGAATAATGTCGGAAACTGAGATAAAAGCATTGAACAGAAGGCGAGGGAATATCAAGGCCCAAGTCACCAGAATATTTAACGCAACGGATGGAAAAACATTTAATTTATCCGAATGGAAAGCCCACCTGGATTTACTGTCGAAAACTGAAGAAAAGTTTGAAGCTCTTAAACTGGAATATTATAGAATAATAGAGGAAGAAAAGTTGGAAGAAACTGAAAAAATACTGAGTCAACTGGACGAGGATATTCTAAAACTAGAGGTAAGCTTAAAATCCTCTATTAATGCTTATTATGAAAATACTGATTATAATAAAAAATCTATTGAACAGGACCAAGCGAAAACGTCTAGCATTAAGCTACCTAGGGTCATATTGCCGGTTTTTAGTGGCAGAATTGAAGAATGGTCCGTATTTAAAAGTACATTTAACGAGCTTATTAATGATAATTCAAATTTAAAAGATAATGAAAAATTATTTTATTTGCGTTCTGCTTTGACTGGTGAAGCGAGGAGTTTGCTTACACCAGATGAAAATTATGTTTCACTTTTCAATGCGTTAGAACAAAGATACGAGAATAAAAGAGTTATGGTAGATTGTCATATAAAGAATATTTTAAATCTTTGTGTAATTAAACAGGAATCCGCTAAGGATCTCCGCATTTTATTGGATAACGTGAAGAAAAATTTAAGGGCTTTAAAGATCTTAAAGTATGATAGAGATAATTTCTCGAACGCAATTTTGCTGAATATTATTCTAAATAAACTAGATAACGAAACTCGTAAACAATATGAACTAACATTAAAGGATAATGAAGTGCCTAATTTTGATGAATTTTTAGAATTTCTTGAGCGAAGATGTCAAATCTTAAATAGTATAAATTCTAATGTATCCTCTAAATATACTGCAAAATCCTTATTCATAAAAACAAACAAACCTCAAAGTAAATGTTGCGTAATTTGTAAAACCGAAAACCACCCCTTATATCATTGTGTTAAATATAAAAATATGAAGTTAAGTGAGCGAATTAACCTTGTTAAGAAAAATAAACTTTGCTTCAATTGTTTAAGTTCAGCCCACCTCATTAATTATTGTAATTCAAAAAGCACTTGTCATGTTTGCAAGAGCGCAAGCCATCATTCATCATTACATAATTATACAACACCAGTAAACAATCCTATAAACAATCTCCCAATACATGAAACAATAAATAGCAATTTTGTTTCGGAAGATTTATCACAAAACGAAACTACTGCTCATTCATTTTTTTCATATGAAAATGATAATAATAAATCTGTTTTAATTAGCACTGCAATAATTTATTTGACAGATGTAAATGGCATCAAAATTCCTTTCAGGGCAATATTAGATTCCGCATCTCAGAATTGTTTTTGTACATTTAAAGCAGCACAAATATTAGGCTTGAAAAAGGAGAAAATAAATATTCCTGTAAGTGGAATTAATAAATTGCCTATTTACATTAAATCTAGAATCAAATCAAAGTTGTCAAATAAAATGAATAGTGCCAGTTATGATATTGAGTTATTAATCGTTCCAAACATTTGTGACTTCACGCCCTCGAAAAAGATAAACATATCAGATTTAAAAATTCCAGCAAATATTTGTTTAGCGGATAAAAAATTTAACATTCCAAGCAGTGTGGAGATAATTATCGGTGCTGAACTGTATTTTTCTCTTTTAAATGAAGAAAAAATAAAGTTAGGCAATAATTTATATTTGCAATCAAGTATTTTTGGATATTTAGTATCTGGGTGTATTTATGACAAAACAGTAAATAATAATAATACTAATTATTGTTTCTTAACAAAAAATCTTGATTTACTTAATGACACTTTGAAGTCTTTTTGGGAAATTGAAGAAGTACAAAATTTAAAACCCAGTAACAGTAAAGAATTAGAATATTGTAATGATCACTTCGATAAAACGCACTTCAGAAAACCGGATGGTAGGTTTGTGGTCACGATGCCGTTTAAACCACAGGTTTTAGAACCCGATTTGGGAAATTCCAAAAATCTTGCTTTGAAAAGATTAAACTCTCTGTGGCAACGTTTAGATCGAGATCCTGTTATGAAAAATTTATACACAGAATTTATTAAAGAATATAGAGATTTAAATCACATGCATGAAATAAAAGAAAACACGAACTTTAATGATGGCTATTACTTACCACATCATGGCGTTTTACGACCCTCTAATAAAACCACAAAACTACGCGTCGTTTTTGACGCTAGTGCCAAGTCAACCAACGGAAAATCTTTGAACGATTTATTATGTAAGGGTGGAGTTCTGCAAGATGATCTTTTTTCGATATTAATTAGATTTAGAAAGCATATTTATGCTTTTACTGCGGATATTAAACAAATGTTTAGGATGATAGAAATAAATCCATCCCAGTACAAATATTTAAAAATTTTGTGGAAAGACAGTATGTCATCCCCGGTTAAGGTATTTCAGCTAACAACAGTTTCGTATGGAACATCTTGTGCCCCCTACTTAGCCACCAAAGTATTACAACAGTTAGCTCTAGATGAGAAAAAGGAATTCCCGTTAGCATCGAAAATTGTTTTGAAGGACTTTTATATGGATGATTGCCTATCGGGCTCATCCAATTTAGAAGAATTCAGATTAATGAAATCGCAATTAACTGAACTCCTCCTAAAGGGAGGGATGGTTTTACACAAATGGTGTACCAATGAGATCCAATCTACTGATAATCACATGTTTCCCCTGGACAGAAATTCTGAAGAAATAACTGTTAAAACATTAGGGATGTTGTGGAACAGTTTCAATGATACGTTTAGGTATAAAGTTAATATCAACACAAAGAGTGATTTCACAAAAAGAGATGTACTTTCGCAAATTGCCCGCATTTATGATCCTCTCGGTCTCTTAGGGCCAGTGATTGCTAAAGCAAAAATATTCATGCAGGAGCTATGGCTTCTTAAAATAGAGTGGAATGAGAAGCTGCCCTCTCATGTTGCCAAACAATGGGAAACCTTCCTCGAAAGTCTTAAAGAACTGGAATCCATTGAAGTACCAAGATGCTTCCTAGCTGTGAACCAATCAGTGGTGCTAAATGGTTTCGCAGATGCGTCTTCCAAGGCTTATGGCGCAGTGATATACATGCAAACATCTAATTCTGGTGAAACCATCAGTTACTTATTATGTAGTAAATCCCGCGTGTGTCCAACCAAAGTAATAACAGTGCCATGTCTCGAACTGTCAGCATGTCTTCTTCTGGCTAAACTCACTAACAAGGTCTTAAATTCATTAGACAAACAAGTAGCTTCAGTCAATTTGTTTTCTGATTCAACTATTGCTTTAGCTTGGATAGACACTGCTCCTCATCTCCTGAAAACGTTTGTGGGAAACCGCGTTGTGCAAATTAAGGAACAAACTAAGAACTTTCCATGGTTTCATATTCCGTCAGAACACAATCCAGCTGACTTGATATCAAGAGGTGCAAGTGTGGAAAACCTGTCTTCTAACCAGTTGTGGTGGCATGGCCCGCCTCTTTCAATTCTTGAAGAAACAATAGCAAAAACTGACTCTAATATAAGTGACATTAAAGATGAACATTATTCTAGTGAGCTTAAAGCTCCCAGCAACTTGACATTCGCTATTAATAATGACTCTAATTTCTGTGATAATTTAATTAATCTTAGCAATAATTTCCAAAAATTAATTAGAATTTTAGCTTATATTTTCAGATTCATACATAAATGTAAAAAAGCAACATCTGCAACCGGCCCTCTGTTGCTGGAGGAATTAAGAAAGGCAGAGGTTTATTTAATAAAAAATGAACAGGTAAAGTATTTCAAAAATGAAATTTCGGCCCTCCAAGCGGGATCTTCGGTTCATCGCGCAAGTAAGTTAAAATTCTTAAATCCCTTTTTAGATGGAGATAGCTTATTGAGGGTGGGAGGAAGATTAGCAAAATCAAATTTGAATTTTGATCATAAACACCCCATTATACTTCCGGCGAGCTGTCGCTTGACGAAACTAATTTTTCAATATTATCATAAACGAGATTTTCATGTAGGACCCCAATCTCTTTTGAACACTGTGCGTCAAAAATATTGGCCGCTTAGTGGCAGAAATATTGCGCGTAAAATTGTACATGAGTGTTTACAATGCTTTAAAATTAAACCTATAACAGCTTGTCAAATGATGGGGGATCTCCCTCCTGAAAGAATAGTGCCCAGTTCCCCATTTTCAAATGTGGGATTAGATTTAAGTGGGCCTTTTGAAATAAAATATAAAGGTCAAAGAAAGGGTACTTTTCAGAAAATCTATGTTGCCATATTTGTATGTATGGTCACTAAAGCTGTGCACTTGGATTTTGTCTCAGATTTGACATCCGAGGCTATAATAGCGACTCTAAAAAGATTCTTCGCTCGTCGTGGGAAAAGCTCTGTAAACTTTAGCGACAATGCTACAAATTTCGTTGGGGCTTCAGCAGAACTAAAACATTTACGTAGACTTGTTACGAGTGATGAAGTTTCGAACTTTTTAGCTTCTGAAGGTATTAACTGGAAGTTCTCCCCTCCTAGGGCGCCAAATTTTGGTGGCCTTTGGGAGGCAGGAGTCAAATCTTTCAAATACCACTTAAAAAGAGCTGTGGGTTCAGCTCATCTCACGATCGAGGAATTCCTGACAGTTATCACACAGATAGAGGCTATTTTAAATTCGCGACCGCTTTGTCCTTTGTCAACAGATCCTGACGATCTTCAGGTGTTGACTCCTGGTCACTTTCTCATAGGAAAGCCTCTTAATTTAATTCCAGAACCCAATTTAAGTGAGGTCAAAGATAATTTGCTAAATAAATGGCAAAGGACTCAAAAATTAACGCAGTTAATATGGAAACGTTGGCAGAATAATTATCTGAGCCAGTTACAAGAAAGAAACAAGTGGCTATTTAAAAGGCCTAATATTCTGCCAGGAATGCTAGTTTTGCTTAAGGACTCACAATTACCCATTTGCACTTGGTCACTAGGCCGCATTAATAAGGTTTTCCCAGGCGCGGACGGGATAGTCAGGGTAGTTGAAGTTCGTACCGCTAAGGGTAATTTTAAACGACCTATTTCAAAAATAAGTATATTACCCATTGAGGACAACATCATAGATCCTAAACTTTATATGTGCTTTATTATGTATTAATTTTTCATGTATTATTTGTGTTTATTTATTTTATTTATTTATTTTTGCTTATAATCTGTATCATATTGTATTATTACTTGTATTGCATATGTATCTTGAAATATAAAAATATTTCAACGCCGGGCGGGATGTTCCGCTTCAGTATTGTGTTCTTGTAACATCGCCTTGGCGACAAACACAGCCCACGCCAATTATACGCCAATCGGCAATTTACTGTAACCCTGCTTACGTGTTGTGTGACGCAGTGGATTGAGAGAAACAGTCTCTTAGCAACAAGCTCTAATACTGCAACAAGCAGCGACTCTTGAAAAATAAACATTCCATTAAATTTACAGTCTACTTGCTTTTTCTTTTAGTTTTTCTTTTTAATTTAGTACACCTCCGTACAGACCAAAAAAATTTTTTTTCGGAATTTTTTCTTTGGATAGGTCTAAAAAGTTGCCTTTTGGCACAAAGAATATAAGGTTAAAATTTTATTTCGTTTGGAATTCATCTTTAGTCCCCTACCAGCTCTTAAAGATTAATGCTCTTATTTCGTGAAAATCAAAATTTCACTATGTAGCATAAATGACCAAAAAAAATTTTTTTTCGGAATTTTTTCTTTGGATAGATCTAAAATGTTGCTTTTTGGCACACTGAATATATTGTTACAATTTCATTTCAATTGGAATGCATTTTAGTTCTCTACAATCTCTTAAAGATTATGCTCTTTATATGTGAAAATCAAAATTTCACTATGTAGGGTAAATGACCAAAAAAAATTTTTTTTCGGAATTTTTTCTTTAGATAGGTCTAAAATGTTGCTTTTTGGCACACTGAATATATTGTTAATATTTCATTTCCATTTGGAATTCATTTTAGTTCTCTACCAGCTCTTAAAGATTATGCTCTTTTCGTGTGAAAATCAAGATTTCACAATGTAGTGTATATTAATCAACTTTTTTTTTTAAACTAAATTTCTGATTTCAGTAAAATAACCCACAAAAATAACTTCTTAAAGTATTACTTGTGAACGATCTAAGCATAGTTGCGTTTTAACTCTTTGAATTGCGAATAAAACCCTAAAGCATGAATCATATTGTCGCAGAGAAGAGAAAACACAATTAGACATGCTTTCACTTTTATTTTTGGAATGTACATAAAATATAGTTCTCTAAATATAAAGGAAATGCAGTTTTCTGAATATATAGTAATGAAATGAAAAGAAGATATACGATGTATTTTAAAACTTTCATTTCATTCTAATTTATATTAGTCTTTGTTATCAAAATTAGGTATTACCTTTTTTGATTTGATTTTTGCTCGCATATATCCGGTTCTTGCTTCTACTACTACAGCCGCTAATGGCGCTTCAACAACTAAGTTTACACATCTTTCGAATACTTTAATCTAACAGGGAAATTTTTCAATTGAAAAGATGGGACTTTCGATTTCTTTTCTGAGAATTTTCATAGTTTATCTCATTGTGCTCTTTTAAGAATGAGGGGTGATTTCACATTCTTGCCAGTTAATGATGTTTATATAGTTTGTAACACTGAATTTCAATATTGGAATATGAAACTGTCTTATTGTAGAACATATAATATCCTTCATCTTCTATATTCTTCGGAATCCAAATTCTCCAACATGATTTTTTTTTATCACTTATCGTTCCTGTAAATTTTCATCTCAATGACAGAAGTTTACGTTTTTTTTAATAACGGGATTGAGAATTTTCTTTAAATATTCCTTCAAATAACAAAACAACTTAATTGTTTATAAAAAACATTTTGAGCTCTATTGCCGCAAGAAGAATCTTTCTTGAAATGAAACAACAGACAAATGTACTTTCGTTACAAATTCAGCCATAATCTTCAGATTTTGGAGTGAATTCTGACTTCCAAACTGCAAACCAAGTAATCAATTGGCAGTTGTCAATCATTTAGAGTGTGACATTCTTGCTGGATTACGATTTACCAGATTTGAGAAGCATTAATCAAATGCAAATGTTTGACACATGTCAAAGATAGTTTTGGTCTACACTTAACTCTCCAGAGTTCATTTCTGTGTGATAAGAGCAGATATTTTTTTATTTCCATAACTGTCTATTGTTCACATTGATCCAACGACTTTCCAATTAGAGCAGGAAAAGCTCGTGATCCTTTATTTTGTTTATCAAGTTCAATGACTTAGCAGCAATTCGTTTGCAGAGAGCTATTAACCACTAAAGCGGACAACTAAATCTTAGTTTCAAAAATCTATTAGCATGATTTTTTATCTTACTTTTTACAGTTATTCCGTCACAATCTATTGCCATAAATTTATCAAGGTTTAAATGTTTTTCAGTGCAATACTTCCTGCAATGAACTTTTCTGGTCCAAAAGATGGTGTAATGTGTCCAAATACAATTAATTTGACTCTTAAAGTCAGAGATTATATTTGTAACTTATAGTTCTTCCATATACCTCCAATTTTCCATAATTTCCTTTGATTTTGGGGAATTGAATAAGCTTCTGATATTCAGAAATTTTTTTATCTATCATTTGATCAATTCGTCTTTGGGAAACTACAATAATTGATGCCTTCGATGTTTTCTCTCAGGATTTTTTTTTTACCTCTGGTTTTGACGAAACTTTACAATTACTGATGTTTTTTATTTAGTGTTTTGTATAATAATAATATTTTATAGCATTCTGCTATTGTTGGCAAAACAGCTTTATTTAGTTTTGAAGAATCACCAAATTCTAGTACTGGTAAACTTCGATTTGCTTACACACATACTCATTTTGACTGTAAAAATGATAATATACAATTTTTAAAACTCAATAAACCGTTTAAAATATTTAAAAATAAAGACTTAAAGTTTGAAAACGATGAAAGGAATTACACTAAACATTTTAAATATAAAAATATCAAACGAGATTACCAAAAAATCCTGTTAATGTACAATTTAGGGTAAGAATCTGTCGTAGAAGTCAATGAAAATATAAATGGCCTGGTAGGGGACTCAAGAAGTTTTTCAAAATTAATGAAATTTTGCACGTGTATTAGAGATACAAAAAGGCAACTTTTGGCTGCTATCCAAAATCAAAATTCCAACTTTCGATTTTTCACTCCACCCTAATGAACAGAGATCACTAGATCCCATTTGCTGGACGTTGTGGATCTAGACATTATGTGCCGTTAAAACCTAATCCGTTGAGTTTAAATAAAAAAGAATAATGCCCAGTTAAACTGATGGCATTGAGCTCACAGGCTACAAATACTAATTGTACATTACACCCTTATGTTTTCAAGGGTTAATTCCGTTCGCAGAAAAATTAAGGAGGGGGGAACAGCTCCTCCCTTTCCCCTTTTTATGCTTAATCATTGAACTCTCTAAACTGATCAGGACATGTTTTATTATAAAAAAAATCCATATCCAAAATTCGGAGCAAATCGGATAATTCTTAATAAAAACCCATTTATATAATTTAAGAGGAGTTATCCCCCTCTTTTATATACTTAACCATTAAACTTCCAAAACTATTCGGAGATTTGAACGAAATCTGACAATTCTGTATGAAAAACCCATTTATATAAATTAAGGGGAGGGGCATTAGACCCCCATTTCCCCTGTTTATATTTATCCAATGAACACCTAATACCAATCACGAAAGTGCTTCATCAGAAAGATCCTATGTGTAAATTTTGAACAAAAACTATTAATTCTGCATGGAAAACCCATTTATATCAATTAAGGGGAGGGGCATGAGCCCCCCGTTCCCCCTCTTATACATATCGAATGAACTCCAAAAACTAATCAGGGAAGCGTCTTATCAGGATATACCTATATACAAAATTTCAAGTGAGTGGGATATTTTTATCATGAGTTATCGCGTTACGCACGAACATACGAACGTACATACAGAACGGACGGGCACATAAGCTCTCAGGCTATGATAGCCTGTGAGCTAAAAACTTTATTTTATCCGCCAGGGATGATCATGCCCTTGACTGCCAAATATATCATGGAAAAGGAATTGTACAGCTGATGATTCCAAATAATTATGATTAGGTATAGGTGGAGGCTTTGTCAAATTGTTTTTTAAATTTATACCAAAAGACAACACACGGGTGATTTACTAGGACAGTTTTTTACTAGTGTAAAATGTGTCGACTTTTTATTGAGGAACAATATATACCAAACTGGAATGATTATGAACAAAAGACTTGGAGGAACAGATAAAAAAAATCAATGATCGAGATTTGTAACGCGGAGAGTGAGATGAAACATTAAGAGAAGGGAAGGATATGTGCATACTAAACTGGAAAGATAGCAAATGTGTAACTTTGCTTTCGACTTGCATCAATAGCAATCCCGAGAGGAGTTGTGTTAGGTGGTCTAAAAATCAAAAATGTAAAATTAATGTAACACAACCTGCAATTGTGAATACAAAACGTGTATGAGTGGTGCAGATTTAAAGGATAAGTGTTTAGATTACTACCGTTGTTCTATTCACACTAAAAAGTAGTCAACAAGAGTTTTTATACATTTTATAGATTTGGTTATTTCCATTTGTTGGATAATGTATATAAGAAATTGCAAAACAGGTGAAGTTCCTCGAAAAGACAGATTGTCTCTCCTGCGGTATTTTTAGAGATTGCGTAAGTATTGGTGAAATATAAGAGCAAAGTAAGTAAAGAACGACGACCACGGAGACCACGCAAAATTTATTCATCTGAAAACGATTTTGAAGACGATTCCGCAAATAAACCACAGTGAAAACAACGTAAGGGTATTTAAAAGCCAATTTACTACATTAGATATGACAAAATTGAACAGTTTCCTCGTTATAAAAGGTAATTTTGCTTCAAAACGTAAGTATGAAGGCTGCAAATCAAAAACAAGGGTTATTTGTACAAAATGCAATATATATCTCTCTCTATATATAAAATATTTCTTTTTTCGAAAATAGCACTTAAAATAAGCTTATATGTATCAATTGTCCACCAAATTTCTCGTTTAAATAAATTTTTGAAAAATGAAGTGTTTTTTTTTTGCAGTATGAACCCGAGGTGCACATATGTGTACCTGCTAGTAAATATAAACTAATAATAATTATTTTACTTTTTATTACAAAATTATGTTTCTATACATATAAATAGATGGAACAAAGTGTTAAATAATTTTTACGATGGCTTAAAATGTGTCAGGTCTGAAGAGGTTAATCTTCTAAGATTTTGGAAAGGAATTCTGAAATGAAATGAAATTTTTAGCGCACAGCACAATACAGTTAGTTTTCTTTTCTTTGAGAATCCGAAATTTTATACAGCATGGTGTATCTAAACATCTTATCTTTTACATATAGATACCTCATTGACTTATGCGGATTATGAGTTGAGTGATAAGTCACCCCTGTGGATTTTTTATGGAGGGGGACAAAAAGTAAATAAGGAATGGCATGTTCATTTGTAATAATAACACAGAATTGTGATTGAAAAAATATGATGCATCGAAAGGGGGGGGATGTGACACCATGATGGCTGCGGTTGACACCATTTATATCCGCCCCGGGTCTCACCCATCCTAGCTACGCCACTGCTGTGAAGTAAGATTTACAGGCGTTCCTATAGACGCTTTCAGTCATTCAATCAGATATGACGTTTTGCATGGATATTGATTCCAAACAGACCATTGCTATGCTGTGTTTTTTAATTTTATTATATTTTATAGCTTTATCTTGCAGATATATCTCAAGATACAGACGGCTCTCGTTAATCCGAAATTGAATAAATTGAATCTTCGTTTAATTTTAACTAAACATTTAGTCCCGAATTTTTCAATAGCAGAATAATGTTAAAAATTTCCATTTATTCGAACACATTTTTTCTTGACTTCGTTTAGTTCGAACTAACGAGATTTCGATTTTTCATTTTTCCTTACTTTCTCCCAAACATTTGATCCTTGAAATAACTTTCTTTCTTTCACTTTTGTCAGAATTGTTCTGGACAAGTATATATATAGTCCCATGCATTTGATATCCGCTTTTTCAGTATACCGTCTGTCCATCATGACACCTGCACGTCATTTTCGTTTGAGCTTGATCCTAATCCCTTAATTAGTTTATGTATTTTTATCTTTTAATTTAATATTAGATCATATTGTAATGATAAAACAGTCGAAATATATTTAAAAATACTATACCATTAATTTTTTTGCAATAGTTCTCTTTTAAATATGTTTTCTTTTCATAGTTTTCATTACTCGAACTCTGGATAATTCGAAAATTTTTTGTGCTCCCGACGAGTTCAAATTAACGAGAGCCGACTGCATATGTATTAATACTTTAATTGCAGTGGTAAAATTTTCTACGATTTATATTTAATAAGAAAGTAAACATAGCAACCGTTGTCTGGAGTCAGTTTCCAGGCAAAATGTCATCACTGACATCACACTGAAAGCGTCTATTTTTTTTTTTTTTTTTTTTTTTTTTTTTTTTTTTTTTTTTTTTTTTGCATTTCTCCAAAAATAGTACAAGGGCCGACTGCACAAAACCCTATGTCATCGAGCACAAGAAAAATTCTTTTATTTCATGAAAGAGCAGTGATAGGGGAATCTAATCATCCATGTCTGCTGGAAAAGAAGTGGTGCATAAGCCAAAAATAAATACCACTAGTGGTTCACTCATAGGATTAGCATTGTGTTTTCCTACACCCAGTTTTCCATGTTTTCATACATTTGATTGTAGCACAAACACACTACAACACACAAGTACAATGAATGATTGATAATTCGCGCACCCATAATCCGCAATTTTCTATAATTCGCGTTACTTTAAGCATATAAACAGAGAAATAAGCATTTTAAACAATTTACATATTCGTGATCCAAAAATGATTTTTTAAAACAATAAAAAAATTGAAAGAAAATCATTAAAAAAATTAATTTTTTTAATATGACTTTTATTTTATTAACAGTAAAAAATAGATTGCAGCATTACGAAACATATGCATTTATTTAAATGCACATATATGTAATTTTTTTAATAAAATATGTTTAAAAAGGCCTTTTTTGAGATAGCATATTAAATTAATAATTAGATTTCATATTTTTCTTTTCATATTATACTGATTAAAAATTTAAAATGCTGTCTAGGAATAATAAAATGATGTATAATCCATAATAATCTATAATCCTCAATATTCCGTAATCCGCACAACACTTTGGACACAACGTGTGCGGATTATAGAATTTCGACTGAAGTGGTTTCAATTTTTGGCTTATGCACCACTTCACTTCCGGCAGACATGGATCATTAGATTCTTCCATTACATCTCTTTCATAAAATAAAGGATTTATTTCTTGTGCTCGATGACGTAGGGTTTTGTGCAGTCGATTCTTGGGCTAAAAGATTTAAGAAAAGTCTTCGTTTTAATTTCTAATCCCATCTGAAATAAATATGTAAAGTTTTTTTTTTTTTTTTTTTTTTTTTGCGTAATCTTCCTATTTTTATCTCAGCTCGGGAGTGGGGAGATCACGTGATATGGTTTTCACATTATTATTTTTGTATTTCTTTGCATAAAACATGATTTTTTTCGTTCATTGTATTTTAATTATTATCATAATTCCTTTTTGTAAAATGGCAACAGTTTTTATTGAACTTTCTGTTTATTAAAAAATATAAGAATGTTCTCATCAGTTGACTGAAATTATTAAAATGTTGAACATGTACGGAAAAGATGTACATTGTCTAAGAAGTTTTTTTTTTGGTTACAATAAATGTTTTTAGTCCGTTTTGCTAATAGAAGAAATTCTTTATGAATTTTTATTCAAACAATAGCAATAGCATTGGGTAGATACTTCGAATTCAACAATGGCTTGTGTTTATTTATTTTTAATCGAGTTCGATGAACTTTTCATTTTTCTGCATCAGTTTTAAAAAAATGGTAATTAAAAGCATAAGAAAATTTTAGAACGCTGCGAGACCTAAATGCATCAATGAATACGATGTCTGCTAGGCGAATAAAATGACATCCATTTTAATTGTATCTTGTATTTGCATGTGTCGTCTTCTTTGATTGTATTAAGCCACCAAAAAATATTTTTGGTGTTAGAATTTCTACTATATAGGCATGAATAAGTTTATTTCTATTTTTCTTATTTAATAAGTATAGATAAAAAAATTCATCATAGTAGGTAAATAAAATTGGTACTTACCAAATTCATAGGCTTCTGTTAGATGTATTCACTTTAGATGCGAATTAATTTATCCAACTTTGTATTTAAGGCTTCTTGTTTCACACTGATATTTATTTTTGCATGCACCTTAAGAATATATATATGTAAAAATCTTTATGGAAATACAGTAGATTCCCTCAAATCCACAACTCTCTAAAATCCGCACATAATTTACAGATGCAAACAATGAAACATTCAGTTTTGATGTAGGGTGAAAATTTGACTTTTTTATTTTTGTATCAATTCCATTTATATTTTAATTTGTAATTTTCATTAATATTACTAAATTCATGTGTTTTCATGAAGAAAGAATAAATTTATTTTGGAATAAATTAAGTTATTGCTAATATCATTGGTAATCACAATCTTTTAACCAAATATATTTATGTATTAACCAAAATTTTTTCTTTTTTAAGTCTGGCTAAACTTGAAATAAAACTTCCTTATTTTATCATTTTGATGTGAATTAGTAATGTATCTTTATAAAGCAAATTTCACATGAAAATTGCATCTTATCTTCATAATAAATATTTAATCATACATTATTGATTATTAACTTGATCTATGCTGTTGTGGTTGCTCTTAACCACTGCCATATTTTTATTTAATTTAATTTATCGTCTATTTTTGGTTTTATCTTTATTCATTTATTATATATTTCGCATTCTAAAAATTATCTTAAATTCTCGCTTTTTTTAATCTCCCCTGTAAAGTCCTTTTTATTACCTAAATTTTTGTTGATTTCAAATGTTGAAATTAGTTTGAAATTTTGTTACTTCCGGTTGTGGAGGTTTCCTGTCTTTTCTAGAATGTTCGATGGGGTGTCTTCTTCCGTTTTATGACTCCTCCTATTGTCCAATCAGGTACTATTCTTCTGATACGTAATTTAAAAGTTGGTGCGTCCTGTTATCCAGTTTTGGCTCCGCATCTTTCTGGTGATATAAAAGTTTATTCTTAAAATACAGTTTCCTTATTCGTAGCGATGCGCTACTTCCTTTTGCCCTGCCAGTTGGCGTATTTTTAATTTTATGGCAACCCCTGCCTTCTTTTCGGAGCGACCACGGTCGTTTCGTCAGAAGAGAGCAGAACGGAAGGGAAGCGCTTTCGACTCAGAGCGGAGCGGACGTCTCCAGATGTACGTAAAAAACGCCTGCAAAAATGATGTGTGGGATCCCAATACTAATGGTTTGTTAGTTTTTTTTTACGATTAACGTTCAGCATTTTTTTAAATGCGAAAAATGGAACTCTTTAAAAGGCAAGGAAAGACTTTTATCCCTTTGTGGAGATATTTTTAAGATTTGTTCGTCTATAAAAGAAACATCTTATGATTTCCAAAAAAAAGAAGAAAATTTCGTATAAAGAAATATGTTTCGATTTTAGAGAATGCTGTATTCTCCTGAAAGAATGATTGTTTTTTAAAATTCTTGGAACATCGCTCACTTAGAATGTCCGTTTGCGGTACAGTGTATGCTCAATATAGGAAGGAACACTTCTTCTTTTATTTACGTAAGTTAATTTGTTGCCCCTTATTCTCCAAGAGAAATGAAGAAAAGTTATACTAATTTTAAAAATGAGTTTTTCTATTATTTTTTAATTTTTGTGAAAGTCAAATGTGCCTTCCATGCCCGGCTCTAAAAATAAGAGAGTCATGTTTTTTTAAAAGCTATAATATCCTCCAAGAATTATAATCATTTATCTTCATAAAAAAAGGAAGTAAATAAATAAAAGTTCTTTGCTAAAAAATGTTATGAACTTATTCTTCTGTGTGTATCTGCTCACTTTCTCATTCAAGTTTATGCAGGTAAGCTCTATTTTTATTTTTCAATTATATTTTCCTGCAAATGATTCAAAAAGTTGTTGATCTATATTGCTTCATGTGCTTGTGGTCGTTTGCGGCCAAATCAATGGAATGTGCTATTAAAATACGATCACACACTTTAGTTTTTCCTTTTTCGGAACGTCGTTAGAAACGTTCCCCCACTGGACACAACATACTATTCCTTGTACCGTGATCTTGTCGAAACCATTCGACAAGACATTTTTTGTCAACATATGTTTTCTTTATTATATTGAAGTGATAAAAAAACAATAATATATAAGTAAAATGTTCTCATTTTTCAAAATTCAGAAGTGAATATGGTCTCATCATGCAATGCTTACATTTTTAATTTATTTATCATTTTTAGTTTCCAATCCATTGCAGATGGGATTACCTGCAATAGATATGTAGAGTAAATTTATTGTTTTTGTTGCGTAAACTTCCTATTTTTATCTCAACGAGAGAATGGGGGGAAATCACGTTATATGGTTTTCACATTATAATTTTTGTATTCCTTTGCATAAAAAAATGTTTTTTTTACGTTCATTGTATTTTACTTATTATCATAATTCCTTTTTGTAAACTGGCACCAGTTTTTATTGAACTTTCTGTTTATTAAAATACATAAGAATGTTCTCGCCAGTTGACTGAAATTATTAAAATGTCTAACATGTACAGAAAAGCAATACATTGTCTAAGAAGTATTGTTTTTTTTGTATAATAAATGTTTTTTGTCCGTTTTTGTTAATAGAAGAAATTCCCTATGAATTATTATTTAAACAAATAATAGTAATAGCATCGGGTAGATATTTTGAATTCAGCAGTGGCTTCTGTTTATTTATTTTTAAATGAGTTTGATGAACTTTTTATTTTTCTGCATCAGTTGTAAAAAAATGGTAATTAATAAGTTAAGAAAATTATTTTCGAATGCTGCGAGTCCTAAATTCATCAATGAATACGATGTCTGCTGGCCGAATAAAATCATATCCATTTTAATCAGGGCCGTAGCTAGGAGTGAACAATAGGGCTCATATTTTTTTTCTCTCTTTCTGACGTAGAAAGATAAATGAGTGCATATTCACATTGTAGGTACTCTGTTTCTTATTAAACTGTTTGTAATAACATCATTTTATGCTAAGAAAAGAATATGATGATGAAAGTTTTGAGTATATAACTGGTGCAAAATTAAACATCATGTTAGCTTCATATGTACAAATAGGATGACGGAGTGTTGAAACACTTATTTTAGATATAATTTAGTAACTATTCAAAACTGGGAAAAGGTCTCAACACTAAATTAGATTTTTGTGCAGTATTTCATTTGAATTTTTGGAACAGAAATTCATTGAATGACCTTGGAATCTTTTCCAGGGGGGGGGGGCTGAAAATATTTTAGGGGGGGCTGAGCCGCCCATTGCGCCCTCTTAGCTACGGCCCTGATTTTAAATGTATCCTATATTTGCATGTGTCTTCTGCTTCGATTGTATTGAGCCAGCAAAAAAATATTTTTTGTGTTAGAATTTCTTCTATTTAGGCATGAATAAGTTTATTTCGGTTTTTCGTATTTAATAAGTATAGGTAAAAAATATTTATCATTGTAGGTAAGTAAAATTGGTACTTACCAAATTCACAGACTTCTGTGTTAGATGTATCCACCTTAGATGCGAATTAATTTACCCAACTTTGTATTTGGGACTTCTTGCTTCACATCTATATTTATTTTTGCGAGCATCTCAGGAACATATATGTATTTTAAATGATTAGCATTATTATGAAAACTATACGATTAACCGCACATTGAAGATATATAGTCGCACAAAACCCTAAGTCATCGAGCAAAGAAAAAAACCTTTATTTTATGGAACAGTAGTAATAGAGGTATCTAATGATCCATGTCTGCCGGAAGCGAAGTGCTGCATAAGCTAAAAATTTGTACCACTAGTGGTTGACTCGTAGGTTTAGCATTGTGTTTGTCTTACAATCAAAAATAGGAAAACATTGAAAACTGGGTGCAGGAAATCAGAAATGCTGATCCTAAGGATCAACCTCTAGTGATGTAAATTTTTAGCATATGCACCACTTCGCTTCCGGCAGACATGGATCATCAGATTCCTTTTATTACTACTCGTCCATAAAAATAAAGTATTTTTTCTTGTGCTCGATGACTTAGAGTTTTGTGCGGTCGGCTCTTGGACTAATACTATCAGCAACGCTCTAATAGTATTTATATCAGAGCCAATATTTTCCTGCTCTCGTTCCAAAGAAATTACATTTAAAAAATAAAAAAAATACGCATTAAAGATAAAGCATAAAAAAATATAAAAATATTTTGAATGTATACGAGTTCAAAAAACAAAACATATAATTGTTCTTTTATCTTACATGAGTTTTTTAAGTTTGCATTCATTGCAACTTAACTAGATCTATGATCTAATTTCAATTGTCAAATTACTGCGCAACGAAGGAATTTAGTTTTAATTCGATGCATTTAATTTTAAATAATGATTAATGTCCATCATTTTGTGAACATCGTAAGTCCCTTCATGTACTGCTCTTTTTTCTTCTGTGTGTTTGTATGTGTGAATGACAGATTTGTTGACTGTGAAAGGAAAAACAAGTTGTAAATTGCAAGTGAAGCGTAGAAAATGAGGTGCGTTCGTACGATAACGAAATTTTAAAAATATCACTCTCATGTATCAATCTCATAAAATTGTAAATAGTTAATTACAATTAAAATGCGCACCAAACAATGTTCTCCCTAAACCATTATGTAATGGAATACTTTTGTGTTGCCTTGTAAATCAATAACAAATGTTCTTTGCACTAAAGATTATGCAAAATGTATATTATAATATGTACTTTATAGATGCATATCAATTTTATTATGTTCGAGTAAGTGTAACACCATTCAAATGCATTTGAGACATTTTTCCCATTGACCGTAATGTAACGAAATATTTTTGATTGTCCATGTAACTGAACTGTGCATCCGATTTTGATAAAATTAGAAACAACTCGACAAAATTATGTTATAATTATGTATTTTAATTTTCAAACCATTAATATGCATTTGAAACTTTTTTCCCCATTGACCGTAATTACTTTTGATTGTCCTTGCAATTGATCTATGCATCCGATTTTCATAAATTTTGAAATGACTCGACAAAATTATGTAATAATTATCTATTTTAGATTTCAAAGATTCGGTTAGGTAGTTTTTGCGTTGTTATATGCGAACGGACGGACTGAACGACATTTATAGGTGTTACGTATTTACATAATTACGAACTCACCTAAAAACACACTATGAATTCCGTTAACTGATATTTCGTCTAACGTCATTAGCGGGTTTGGGCGCTTCAAAGAAAACTGATAAGAAAACTAGAATCTTGCCTGTGCTGGAAAAACATGAAAGATCCTAAAGGCACAAGTATCAAGTAGAGTTTGCATTCAAAGAATACACAGCATGGTTGGGGATGTACAGGGGTAATTCAGACAAATGAAAATCCGCGTTCACTAATGCTAATCCTATGGAAGAAATTTATATAGATAGCTCGGTTGCATTTCGATATTTT